>JZKD02S1998108.1:158093-188524 GCA_000966675.3 Picea glauca
CTATATATACCAAGGAGACATTTTCATTTTGAATCATCTTGTACTTGAACATTTAAGTGGGGTAAAAGGAGGTTTCCCCCTCAAAGAGGCTTATTATCTTAAATTATATCTTTTTCAAGGCGTTGAGTACTTTTTCTGAAGATTTTCTATGCTATATTGATATTTGGTTCTTAACAGATATCCTTTAACCAAATCATCCATATCTCTCTTAGTCATGTGACATACAAGTGTGTGTAATCATGAACAAGTATAATAACACATAAATGAAATAGACATCAAACCCTTTATGATATAAAACCTCTCAATACATCAACCACTTCATAAATACAAGCTCTCAACCATGTATCACAAAAACCCTTAACCATATGCCAAGAAATACAAGATGTGCCTCAACACTTACAATATGTATCATTGATAAATATTGATTATACCATCACTATATTTTTTTAGATCTAACTTATACAAAAAGTACCATGCAACCACTAATATCTCTAGGGAAAATCCCCAAACCCCCATAACCATTTCTCATGTAGACAACAAAATTCAACTACTAATAGAAATAAGACACACCTTTTGAACTAGTAGATAGATCGGATATACCTGATCATTGTAGACCTTCCTGGGAGATTTCTTTCAGACTCTAGAAACCCGACATCTTCATATTCTCAATTTTTTAGTCTTTACCCTCATGTACACGCCCTATTATACTACTATCCCACGTACATACATGCCCTTCTCCACTGTAGCCCACGTACACCTCAAAAACTAGGGTTTTTTCAATATTTTTGAAACTCTGAAACTTTCACCATCAACCCTTCATGCTACCTCATACTTTCACAACTTCATATGTATCAATGAGTACCTGCAATAAACCTTACACAATAATAGATATTCAATGTGATCAATAGGTTCTAATAGGAGATCATTTCTCTCTTATTTATACTTCCATGTAGCTTCCTCAAAGGGTTACCTTCTAACCAACTCAACCCAATTTCCTTCTTTTAGGGCTAATCCACTTCTAACCCACTTTGCTACAAATAGTAAATTATCCACTTCTAGTTGCAACTAATTTATTTTTAATTATTTTCTTATTGCAACAAATTAACCTATGATTAACTCATATTTTCACTCACTTGACTAATCATCTTCTTCTAGGAGCTTCTAGAATAATTTTGACTTCTTTGACCTTCTAGATAACTCACAAGGGTTCTCCAACTTCACAAAGCCATAACTCTCTAACTGTGAGGAGTTATGTGTTGTTCCACATATCACCTAAAATAGAGTGACATGTACTATCCATCTAGAATAGTCTTACCTATAAATAAATTAAACTTCATACCATTATACATCAATCAAAATGAATTCTCTTAACCATACTTTTGGAGCTACCGAAATTTTCTATCAGACTTGCTTGAAGGGTTGACAACAATGAAACCCAACCCAAGCAATAAACAATCTCCCCCATTTCACTTTGTTGCAATATTGAAGTCATATTTCTTATTCTCCCCCTGTGACCATTACTCCCCTTGGAAGCATGCCTCTATGCTCTCTCACAATAGATCTCAACCTGACTGAGAAGAGTTGTAAAGCGTTCAGCGATGTAGTTTTGGAACTACTAGAATAAAAGATCTTGAGAGCCATATATTTGTGGATGTAGCCTAAGGGGGGTGAACCAAGGTAAAACCTGTGTTATGTGATTGAATGCATGTGTTTCTTTACTATTTCCAGTAGTTGTTGATGTACTAAAATGAATGAGTTGATTATATTTCATGCATAATCGTGAATGATAGTTTATTGTGTTAATAAGTTAAAACAGAACTCTCCGTGCACATTTCTCATATCCCATCTCAACCCCGAGTTGCAAACACATCAGTATTTCATCCACCCATTAAAACTATCTCGAGTGAGATTGTGCAGTGCACTTTGTGCGATGTGTTTCCTTCTAGTTTACCAGGAGGGATGACAGTTTTAGAGGTTTTGTTGGAACCCTAGTAGACATGAACCCTGGGTCAAACAAGTTAAATATACAAACTCAGACAGATAAATAGTAATCAACAAATGGTTCTATTGTCATTGGTTGGAACAATAGAGGATTGAGTAGATGGGATATGTTGAAGATTTGTTAAAAGATACGTATGATCTGCGGAAGGCGGGTCAAGAGAATACTGAAATAGATGATGAGAAGGAGAAAATAATGAGCCACTAGAAGGGGGTGTTGAGACCATTGAATCCCACAAAAGCAGAGATCAAAATCTGGCTAAAGACAAATGAGTTGGAATTTTCATAGAAAGATAACAGAAACCCTAGAGTAACACCGCACAAATATCTTGAGAAATATTTGTTTACTAATTTGCATGAAGTCTTTTTCTGTGATTTTCCACACTTATTGCAGGAGTGGATATTAAGGTTGAAGGATAACCACACAATGAACTGGATCTTAAATTTAGAGTGGAACCCAGTACATATTGAGCAGTTACAGCAGGTGAACAACAAATTCACTCGCGCAGTAGATTTTTGGCTCGACAGTATTGTAGAAGGATCTATAACAGAATTTGCAGTAGATACAGCGAAGTCATACAACGCATCGGAGAAAGAGTTTCTACGAGGTCCTCGAGGAAGGTATATTATATCTTTGTATACTTTTATTAATATATTGCTACACAACAAAGGGGTAATGACAATGGAGTCAGACAGTTGAACTTCCCTACGTGCATGGGGGAGGGGAGAAGAACTAACAGAAAGAGGAGAAATGGAAGGAGAAATGGAAGGAGGAATGGATAAGGGAAAGAAGGAGGAACCCTTGGACCCAATCATGATGGATGATAACCAGATCAAGAAGATCATGGCGATAGCTGGAAAGACGTGAAGTGGAGTACCCTACCAATAGAAGGTGAATACCAAGAACAGAGTCGTAGCCGCGAGGTAAGGCTTGACGAGCGATGAAGAAGAGGTAGAGGATCTTCGGGCTATGGAGCAGATTGGGGAAATACCACATGAAACATATGAGAGGAAGACAAGAGGTCCAAGAGCGGGAAGATAAGGAAACAATCCTATCCATATTAATATCAGTGTGGAACCTATAAACCCATGTGTGAATAATACACCAAAGAGAACACCATCATTTAGACAACTAAATTTCAAGAGAAGACAGACAGCGAGAAGTACATCTACACAAGGCACAACAACTAGAGGAGCCAGTTCATGAAGCACTAGTCAAGTATTTGTACCACGTGGAGGTAGTAGTTCAACGTTTAGGATGATAGGACACGATCCCACTATCAGGTTACCAGAATTCAAAGGAGAAGCATCAAAGGACCCAAAAAAATATTTATTCATCTGTGAGAAGATCTAGGAAGAAAAACAAATCACAAACGAAGATACTAAACTTGCACAACTAGTGATTACATGAAGGGATCGTGCAATGGATTAGTATATGAGTTTAGCTACAAACAATCCACCAAGGATAACCAGAACAATTCTGGATATCAAGAAATTACTGATAAAGGAATTCTAGAAGCAAAGTTCAAAAGATCAATATATGAATGAAATTATATAAATTAGACAAAAACTGGGAGAATCTATATGAGAGATTGACCAGAGATTTAAGAAACTAAAAGGAAAGTTGAAATATCTCATGACCGATATGCATCACAGGAACCTATTCGTCGATTCACAGCTATGACACTTAAAATACCCATTACAACAACAGAAGTTTCAGACACAGGTAGAGGCTCTTCAGGAAGCCCTGCAACTGGAGGAAAACCAATATCATTATATGGATCCAGCCATCAAAGAAATGAAGGAGGATTTGAATAACTTAACATTCAACCTAAACTAGAACAAAAGCAAGGACAAATGCGAAGTCATCTGATGTACCACATGTAGGACGGAAGGACACCACAAGAACAAATGTCCAACATTCGCATAGTATATGGCAGCATGAATGCCAAATCCGTTACCAACAAGAGGACTATGGTGCGAAATCTATAAGAGGTTAGGCCACGAACCATATCATTTCCCAATGATGCATAAATACCAGACAATCCCAAAGTGTTCATACTGCAACTTTTGCAAGTTAGTGGGCCATGATAAAAAAGATTGTATAACTATGGATTTGATGCGATAAAGAACATAAGATGCATATAGGGTGCAAGCAGAAATGATGATTGGGAAATATGCACCACAATTTACCCAAGTTCCATCCCCATACAACACTGCGCAGAAGCAATATAATATTGTGCAATAACCATACAATATCGTGCAGCCACAATACAACACAGTGCAACCTCAATACAATACCGCGCAGCACAATCAGGTGCCTTTGTACAACACGCCGAGAGGAGATCAACCTAGCTACAGACATGGAGGAAGAGCGAGAAGAGGCTTCAAAAGAGGTAGAGGGCTAGTGGTATGTCACAATTGTCAACAACCAGGACATTATGAAAGGGAATGTCCACTTCCACCAGCAACTTGCATGTATTGTCGTGCATTGGATCGTGACACAAAACAATGTCCTACGCTACTAGGAAAGATCCAGGAAAAAAGGAATAAAAAAAACCAGAATGTTCAATGGATTTCAGCTGAGGAAAGGGATGAAGGACGGAACATCAAAATAGTTACACGCGGAGGAGATAACACATGAAATGACGCATCCTGACAAGAGCTCATACAACACCAGTGGGTGAATAAGAATGTTGAACCAAGGAGACAGTTCGACATGTAGAACAAGAAGGAAATATTTCAACAATCTAGACAATAATTCGTGAAGCAAGACACTGCATAGACTTCGACTGAGTAGCAAAGTAGGGGAGAACTAGAGCACAAGATGCCTCCATCATTGGCCCATACCAAAGAAATTCATCCTATGGGACAAGTAATTACAATCAAAGGATTTTTGCAATCATGTGTAAAACTATTGAATGATCCATACCCTATCAAAATATTGCAAAATATATTAGAAAAATGTAGCATAGAGACAGAAGGAAAACTAGAACAAAAAACAATCAATCACCTACATACAAGGAGAAGAAGAAGTAGGGAGTTCATGTTGAATTCCAACATCGAATATTTAAACATGGGAGATACCATACTAGATATAGGATATGAATTCAATGTATTACCAAAGAAGACATGGAAATGTATGGGAGAACCCACATTAGGATATTCTCATGTTCAACTGAAACTAGCAAACCAACACATAGTCCTACCAATTGGTAGACTTAAAGGAGTGACAGTAGACCTGGATGGAGTGATCACTAAATTAGACTTTGAAGTGATTGAAATAGTGGAAAACACAACACCATATCCAACATTGCTTGGCTTGGATTGGGAGTTTGATAACCAGGCCATAATCAATTTAAAGACACAAAAAAATTTCATTTGAGTCAGGGAAATATAGGGTCATTGCACCATTGTACCCATCAGAAGAGGAGAGGTTTGTAGAACCTACTTGTTTAGACTTGGAGGAAATTATTAAGTTGTATAGAACAACTGCGTGCGATGAGGATTACATAAACCCAACTGCAGATGGGATACTTAGTTGGCAGAGCATTAATTCATGTGCGACAAACTCAAATACAGGTTTAGAGAACTGGAAACAAAGGCTACATGAAGTTTCCACAATAAGGTGCACCCGAATAGACCACGCAGTAAGATGGGTAGGCACAGAGATAAGGGAACCACCCAATTTCCATGGAGTGAATGATCTAGAAGTATTCTTAGCACAATATGAGGATGAAGTGTTAGAAAATCAGATATTCTTAGCACTCAATATATCACTCAAGGCCACACCTGTAAGATGGTGGGGCGCACATAAATAAACAATCACGGATTGGTAGCAATGTAAGAGGTTATTGTGCATAATGTTTTGCACAGAACATAAAAGAAACAAGTAGCATAATTACGATGGACGAGGGGAACCAGTGGAACACTTGGAGAAGTGAAAAACATTGTGGAAGATGACACCCCCAGAGGAATGGCCTCATGATTTTGTACACACCTTAGAAGGCATGCCAACAAACTGATATACAGACCAGGAACTGCATAGAGGAACTTTGAATTGGATAGTACTACAACATAATTTTACAATCACTTTCTCATTCAAGCATGATAACCCCAACATAGATACAAAACTTAAGCAGATAAGAGGGGTGATATTCATCATGGAACCGGAATTCGAACTCATAACAGAAGAACAACAGTGGAACATACAGACAGTAAAAGAATTGTTGTCATGCTACCATGTGCAGGAAGAAGCACCAGATGAAGACGATCCACGTGCTATTCAGATCAAGGAAGAAGAAGTCGAAAGAGAAGTATAAGGTCCACCTCTATAATCAAAAGTAATTGTGGTGCCGATCAAGGTGAAGAAATTCAACATTGGGACAGTGGCGAATCCCAAAATGGCCAGCACTTGAGACTACTGGGATGAAAAAATAGTAGAAATCATAACAGATTTACTGCACAAGTGCAACGACCTGTTTCCCACAACATTTACAAAAATGAAGGGTATAGTGGGAGAGCTAAGAGAAATGAATATACCACTCAGAGATGAAGAAAGACTGATCAGAAAACGACCATACAGACTAAACCTGATATATAAGCAGAAAGTTAAAGCTGAGATCGATAGAATGATCGAAGTTGGAATCATAGAAACTATGGAAGAATCGGAATGGATAATCCCGATGGTAGCTCAAGAAAAAAAACAAGGCAGGATAATGATATGCATCGACTTAAGGAAGTTGAATGATGCATGCCTACACGACCCATTCCCTACACATTTCACGGATGAAGTGTTGGAGAATTTAGGAGGACACGAAGTTTACTCATTCACCGATGGATTCTCAGGCTACCACCATATCAAGATAGCATAGGAAGACAGATACAAGACCACGTTTGCTATAGAATGGGGATCCTACTAGTACACAGTCATGTAGTTTGGACTGATAAATGCACCAGCAATATTTTCCAAAGTAGTCATCGCTGCATTTAAAGAATTTATCCACCAATTTCTAGAGGTATACTTAGATGATTGGACAGTCTATAGTCTGTTGAAAGACCATGTAGAGGTCTTGTGGTTGATGTTGGAAAGATGCAAGCAGTGCCATATATCACTAAACATCAAGAAATGTATATTCGGAACACCTTTTGGGATATTATTGGGCCATATAGTATGCAAACAAGGCTTACTAGTAGATCCTACAAATATTGTAGTAATTGTTAACTTGCCACCACCAAAGATAGTCCGTCAACTAAGAGAGACACTAGGACACACATAATACTACATAAATTTTATTAAAGGGTATGCGTAGATTAACGTGCCAATGGAGAAAATGTTAAGGAAAGATACAAAGTTTTAGTGGAATGAAGATTGTAAACACGGTCTAGATACACTGAAAGAAAAGATGGTCATAGTGCCAATACTAGTATTTCCAGACTGGGAGAAGACATTCCATGTACATATATATGCATCAGCCATAGCACTTGGAGCTATCTTGGCATAGCCAGGAGCTGGAGACTTGGATCACCCTATAGCATTTGCAAGAAGAAATTTATCAGAACCAGAACAAAACTATAATACTACATAGAGGGAAGCCCTAGATATGGTCTACGCACTGCAGAAATTCAGACACTACTTATTGGGAAAACATTTTAAGATGTTCATAGATCACTCAGCCCTTAAATACCTAGTCAACAAGCCAGTGTTGCAGGCAAGAATCTATCAATGGTTATTATTGTTTCAAGAGTTTTATTTTGAGGTAATATTCAAGCCAAGAAAGTTGAATGTAAGACCTAACCACCTATCAAGGGTCATGAACGAAGAAGAAACTACAAATCTAGAGGACAACTTTCTGGACACACTGTTATTTTTAGTCCAAATTTCAAATGAATACTTTGCAGATATCATTCATTACTTGAGTAAAAGTATTGTGCCATAGGAATATAACACTGTGCAGAGGAAAAACTAGGTAGGCCAGGCTACAGACTATCATTTGATCGTAGGACACTTATACAAGATGGGCGCAGATAACATCTTGCGAAGATATGTGCTAGAACATGAAAGACCGAGGATTTTAGCAGAAGCCCATGAGGGAATAGCAGGAGGAAATTACGAAGGAAAAACTACCACATAGAAGGTATTGCATGCAGGACTATGGTGGTTGACCATTCACAAAGACTCAAAAGAGTACTTCCAGAGATGCAATGTTTATCAGAGGGTTGGTAAACCCAATAGAAGGGATGAGATGACACTGCAACCACAGGTAATGTTGCAGGTATTCGAAAAATGGGAAATTGACTTTGTGCAACCAATAAACCCACCAACCAAAAGAATAGGAGAAAGGTACATCATCACTGCGATCGAATACCTGACAATATGGGTGGAAGCAACACCAGTGAAGAATTGCAGTGCAAAAAAAAAAAAAAACATTTTCTATTTGAACATGTAATCACTAGGTTTGGTTGCCCAAGAATTTTGATGAGAGACCAATTCACTCACTTCATTAACATCACTATTAAATATATGACTGAATAATTTGAATTCCACCATCAAAAGAGCACTCCGTATAACCCACAGTAAAATGGAACAGTAGAAGCATTTAACAAAATCCTGGAAAATGCACTGACAAATATCTGTAATGTCAATAGGGATGATTGGGACCTCAAAATAATAGCATTGTTGTGGGCATATAGGACCATATGCAAAACTTTGATAGGGCACATGCCATTCAAACTAGTATATGGACAAGAAGCAATGATGTCACTAGAATTTCTGGTACCCAATCTGCTCATAGCAACGATTACACACACGATAGAAAAAGGCATAGTATAGGATAGGCTGAATCAGTTGTTGGTCATGGAGGAAGATCAGATCCTAGAAGGGTTCCACCAACAAGTTTAGAAGGCAAGGAACAAATCTTGGCATGACAGACACAACAAGAAGAAAACTTTCAAAGAAGGAGACTTAGTGTTGATGTATGACAATAAATCCATTCAGCATCCATGAAATCTCATAATGCACTGGTTAGGACCATACGAAGTAAAACCTATCACATATGGGGGAGTTGTACAGTTGAAATACTTAGGAGGAGAAGAACTTAGAGGGATGATAAATGGGATCTGATTGAATTTGTACAAGGACATTCGACCACCCATAACTTGAAAGTCACCTCGCAGTTAAAAAAAAAAAAGAAGGAGATAAAACGAAAAAAACAAAGGAACAGGGAGCCAAAAGAAAAAGGAACACAAAAACTTAGGAACACAAACCCGAAAAAGACAAGGCCAATGAATGGTTCAAAACAGAAACAAGTGGTAAATATAAAGACGACAAAATAAGTACTAAATGACGAAGGTAAGTGGAATTGAATGTTGTAAAGGACCGACGGGACGCTGCATTAGTCATGCCAACTGGAGACGACGAAGTGGAGTAATGGTAAGTAAAAAGGAAATAAAGGTTCATTGAATCCATAATAAAGGTAGTTTCTTCGACAAGCTTCATATGATGCCCATACAAAGAAAGGACGTGAGAGCCAAAATGCCATTGCGAAATTATAAGAGGTAGAGAGCGATAGAGCATATGAAGCATAGGGAACAGTTTACAAAGGTTACAGAGACCACTGAGCTCGGCAGACGATAGACTTTCACCACCATGGAACCACCCAAACAAGTCGAATTGAGATAGACTTCCAGAAAATCTAGAGTTAGGACCAGATCCCAAATACAATCATAGGAAAGAGAACGACAGTCGCTAGAGGTCGTCAATGTAGATGAAATCCCATCACCGGATACAACACCAGCTAACCCCACACCCATTTTGGAGGAAACCCAATAGACATCACCAGTAGGAATGAACGTGGATACGGTGGCAGAGGAACAGGGTCAACAGAACGAGGGCACAAGTAGCCAAGCACAACTAGGAAACCCTAAAGAAGCCCCGAGAGTCAATGGGATGGATACAAACCCAGAAGAAGGGGTTGAGATAGACAAATCTCAGACAACCGTGCCATACCATCCACAGGAGGGAGAAGTGGAAGATGTCATGGGATGGACAAAACAATATTTATAAGAATGACCAATGGAGGTTGGAACCTCAAGTCATCCACCACCACAAAAGGACAAGCACACAGTACCTAGGTCACGGTGCAAACAACCCGCCGCAACAATTATTTTCCTGTGCATACTAGAAGGGGTATGAGTGAAAGCAGATTTTTTGGGTTATGTCAAAAAGATAAAATACTTGAACCATGATGTAACGAACATGGACAATTTCCCGGACTTCATGAATCAAGTCTACCTATATACAGTCAGTGTAAACCCATTTGGGAACCGGTTCATCAACCACTCCAGTGGGTAGCGGGATTGGAAAAAATGGGGATTTTAGGTCCATTGGAACTACCACACTTTGGCAGAGGAAAGTATGCCAACATTTGCGTCAAATAGATGATGGAGGTCACACATGGTGGATATATATGGTTGGACAAGCTTGTCTCAATAGACGTAGATATTATTGTGCACATCACAGGGCTGCCATCACAGGGCATGGATCCTGCACAATTTCTTGACGATAAAACAAAGGAGAAAGCACTTGTTAAGGAGATGAAAAAGAAATATGGCACTGAAAGGGGGACGTGTGGAATCATCATTAAATGGATCAATGACATCATGATAAAAATAGCCACAAAAATCATGGCCTGCAAGCTGCTCAAAAAATGTTGCAAGGAGGAAGTCCCAACTGGGGTTGTCGCAGTTGCCGCACAATGTGCTGAGGGAACCACAATCAACTGGGCCCCTTATATTTTGAATTTATTTCTAGATGACTGCAAGGATGCACAATATCTGGGAACAGAATTTCATTACTCATGGTTGATCATGTTGATAGCCATTATGGGATGTAAGGAGCCGAAATATGTATCTTTCTCCACCAGACCCAAACCCAATCATGGAGTGAGATATTTATCGCTCGGCGCCGCGTCAGACGCTAGGAAAAAAAAGATGAACACAGTTATATTCGAAGGCTATCTCCGTGACCTACAAGAGACCATCGCCAACCTCTAGAGAATAACATCGTAGGTTGTTGCATACTATTGAGACATAGCTAAGTTCAAGGCCACTCTACATGCGATGTGGATCCAGGCGTGGAAGGACCCCAACAAGTAGTGGCTACAACTGCGTTATTGCATCATGGAGGGAAACATAGAAATGGATATCAAGGATTGGGAAGACGATTGGAGGATTCCATTCCTCACTCCAAACATACTTGCAAGGGTAGAAGAAGAGGAGGCAGGGCAGGGAGAGACACATCCCTAGGAAGTCCCAGTGCCCAAGAAACCAAGGATGGGCCAGGCCAAGACAAAGCCAATGAAAGAGGGGACATTTAAGACAAGAACCCAGAAGGGGAAGAAGAATAATACACAAGTTCCTCAAGTACATCAGAAACGGGTTGAGGCAGCGCAGGGGACCACACCGAGTCCTAATCCACAAGAACTAGGCTTGACTAAGAGACAAGCTACTCATATGGGGGGTGCACCCAAGAAGATGAAGGTGCATATAACACCTCTAGAATACACAATCATGAAGGATGATGCAGAAATGATAGCCCAATTGGTCCAGGATCGAACATCCGAGGATTTTTAGAATGTTGTTTGCCAGAGGGATAGAATTCAAGAGGAGCTGGCAGACATGCGACAGTTCCTCAAGCAGATCGGGGAAGTGCAAGAAGCCAATAGTAGCATTGAAACAGGGTCATAAACATCATAGAAAGGAAGAGAACCTGAAGCAAGTGAGTGGGATATAGTCCACACAATATTGCATCTAAGTGCAATGTTCCACATTACACCGAGAATGTTGTGCATGGATGAGATCTTGGAGAAGACACCCCTAAGGGACTTAACTCAATTGCAATTGGTATTGTCACAGATACCATCCAAGTCTCTAAATAAACTACAGGTTAGCGTTACCCAGGAGGTACAATATTGTGCACGCACAGACACAGTGGAATTACAATAGGTAAAGGATAAACGAGACGAGTTGGAATTGATATATGAGCGGGCCAAGCTCGATACCAACAAGGAGAGGGAACGTGTGAATGTATTGGAACAAAAAGTGGTCGGATATTATGAGAAGATTCCAAATACCGCAGAGAGGGCCGAACTCACAGCAACCAAGAAGATCGATCAGATTGCACAGACAATCAATCAATATCAACAAGAGATCGATAATCTCCTTGAACAACTCACACCTAACACTCCATCAGAGGTAAGGGATCAAAGGAAGTAGGAGGCAACATAGCATATATAGGAGATAGAACAACAATTCCATGTAGTGACCAACCTGTTCGAAAAAGAATCACATCTCTGGACAAATCTAGAAGAGGATCAACAAGTCTAGCAGTGAGACAAGGAATAAGAAAGGATCAGTGTATCTATCCAAGACCTCAAGAAGAGGTAGAAAACAATGTCCATCATGGAGCATGTCAAAGGGGCACAAGATATGAAGAGAATTCAAGAAGAACTCACCACTGCGCAGACGCAGAAAAAGGAGCGCCAGACTCAAATGGAACTGCTCTAGGAGTGAGTGGAAGAGGTCATTGCATAAGAAAAGGAAGCCAAGACATATATGGCACAGAACTAGGAAGAATGTGCAGGGTTGATTAGTGACGAGATTGCAGTATAGACAATAGATGTACTCAAGGAAAAGACCGTGCAGGCTCAAACACAAGCAGCAGAGCTCGGGGAGAATTTCTAGGTGATCACCAAGGAGATTAACGAAGCTCACAAAGGTTAGGTGGCTCGGTACAAGCCACATGTCAGTGTTGGGGGCCTATTTGAAGAAGTTCAAAGAGTAAATAAAGGCTATTTTGGGAAATAAGGCATGCACGAGGGAAGCGACAGCTAGAAGGAAGAGAAACATGTGTGCATGCATGGAAGACCTACTGACATTAGGGTTAGGGTTTTTTAAATACATTGTAATGGCTAGAAAGACAAAAACATATAAATATGGATACCTAGGTCTCATAGAAAAGGAGAGGATGGTAAGGAAATAGAGACGAGAGTCAGACGGGATATAGAGAGTCTAGAGGAGGAGTCTTGTTTTGATAGCTAGCTATAATATTTTGCTATACGACCTAATTTTGTAATTTGTTGAGATGGAGGGGAGTAAGGAGGGTGGATATTGAGGGATAGATCTCAGGAATAAGGGTGGATCTTGAGGGTTAGATCGTAGGCTGAGGAGCCTGGTGTGATCCAGTCTGCCTCACAATAGATCTAGACCTGAATGAGAAGAGTTTTAAAGTGCGCGGTGTTATAGTTTTGGAACTGCTAGAATAAAAGAGCTTGAGATCCAGATCTTTTTGAATGTAGCCCAGGGGGTGGACCATGGTAAAACCTATGTTATGTGATTGAATTCATGTGTTTCTTTACTGTTTCCATTAGTTGTTGATGTAATAAACTGAATGAGTTCATTATATTTCATGCATAATCGTGAATGACCGTTTATTGTGTTAATAATTTAAAATAGAACTCTCAACACACATTTCTCAGATCCCCACTCAACCCTGGGATACAAATGCATGAGTATTGCAGCCACCCATTAATATGATCTCGAGTGAGACTGGGTTGTTCACTTTGAGCCCTACTTTTCCTTCTGGTTTACCAGAAGGGTTGATAGTTTTAGAGGTTTTGTTGGAACCCTAGTAGACATGAACCCTGGGTCAAACAAGTTAAAGATACAAACTTAGACAGATAAATAGTAACCAACACACTTGTATTATCACAATATATAGGAATGGGCTCATCATATTCAACCTGTATATTTGTCAAAAAAATATCCATCCATAGAAACTATGTACAACATGATGATGCTGCAATATAGTCTGCTTCGGTTGTATAAAATGATATTGATGCATGTTTCTTTCTTAGCCAAGATACCAAACACTAACCCAAGTAGAATGTTGCTCCACTAGTTCTTTGTTGGTCATCAATGCAACCTTCCCAATCTGCATCTGTGTAAGAAATAAGTGATAGATCATTTCCTTTTGGATACCATAATCCAAAATCTTATGTACCCTTGAGATATTTGAAAATCCTCTTCACTACTATAACATGTGATTCCTTTGGTGCTTCTTGAAATCATGCCACTTGTCCAACTACTTGCATTACATATGGTATGGATGTTTTCACATAAAGTAATTTGCCAATGATTGACATGTACTACCTCTGATTTGTAGACTTTGAATCATCATCTTTTCTGAACTTGCAACTGGTTTTCATAAGAGTGTTAATTAGTTTGCAATTTTCCATTCCAAACCTCTTTAGCATTTTTTTGATATACTTAGTTTGAGAAATAAAAATTCCTTCATTTCTTTGACATATATGAAGACCCAGAAAGAAGGATATTTCTCCAAGTAATGCCATTTAAAATTCATTCTACATATACTTTGAAAAATTTTGGCTTAACATGTCATCATCACTTCCAAATAAATTATCTTCAACATAAATTTCAATTAATAAGATGTTATCTTGAGTTACCTTGATGTAGAAGTTTGTTTTTTGCATTTCCTTTTCTGAACCCTTCTTGTTGTAGATATCTATCTAGTCTAGAGTACCATGCTCTAGGAGTCTATTTTAGACCATACAAGGCATTATTCAACCTGGACACATAATATTCATTCTTTGATAGTTGAAATCCTTCTGGTTGTTCAATGTAGACTTCTTCTTCAAGTTCCCCATTCAAAAAATATTATTGGAGCATGCATAAGCTAAGATCATTCAAATTTCTTACATTCTAGAAACTGGGGAAAACGCCTCTTCAAAATTGATAAATTCAAACTGTATGTATCATTTACATACCAATATACCTTTGTTCCTGGTAACCTGTCCATCTTCATTCAATTTATTTCTGAAGACTCACTTTGTTCCAATCACATTCTTGTACCTTGGTCTTGGAACCAATTTTCAAGTGTCATTATTTTCTATTTTATCCAACTCTTCATTCATGGCCTTTTTCCATAATTCATCCTTGTTGGCTTCTTCAAAACTGTTTGGTTCAATCGAAGATAAGAGTGCTAGGTGCAGTTGTTCGAGTGAACAGATTTTTCTTCTAGTCTCAATTTATGCGTCTTTGTTCCCAATAATCTGATCCGAAGGATGATTATTTTGTACTCTCTTGCTAAGTGTCTTTGGAGGTACTTGTTGAACTTTATCTTCTACTTCTATCTGCTATTCTTCATCTTCCCCTTCTACAACTTCTTCATCCTTTTCTTCTTCTTTGTAAAATTGTTCCACTAATTCCTTTTCTTCTTCCCTTAATTTTCATCCACTTGTTTCATCAACTGTTACATTGATGCTTTCCACAACTTTTTTGAGCCTTATATTATAACACTTGTATGCTTTCCTTGTACTTGATTAACCAACAAGTACACCTTTGTCCACACAAAATTCAAACTTTCCCATTCTTCCATCTTCTCTTTTGATGTAGAATTTTCTTCCAAACACTCTGAAATGCTTCACATTTGTTGGTCTTCCTTTCCATATCTTGTAGGGAGTTTTGTCACTATTGTTCCTGAGCATTAATATGTTTTGAATGTGAACCGATGTATGCGATGCATGTGTCCAAAAAACATTTGTCAACTTGGAATCCATTAACATTGTTCGAGCCATTTCTTGTACTATCATGTTCTTTCTTTTGATGACCCCATTTTGTTGAGGTGTCCTAGCAATGAAGAATTTCCTTTTTGTTCCATGCTTGCTGCAGAAATCCATAAATTAATTTGAAATAAACTCTCCTCCATTATTGGATCTCAAACATTTGATTTTTAAATCCATTTCATTCTCAACCATTTCCTTGTATACCTTGAATTTTTCAAATGCTTCTGACTTATTCCTGAGAAAACAAACTCCAGTCATTCTTGTATAATCATCAACCAATAACATAAAGTATTTCTCGCATTTTAAACCCTTTTTTCTAGTTGGTACAACTAGATCAATATGCACAATTTCCAATGGTATTTTCCTTGAGTATTCCTTTGATTTGAACCTGATCTTTGTTTTATTTCCTCATTGACAATGCTTGCATAATGTGTTGGATGGTTTCATTATCTGGGTAATTTATTTGACTACTTCATTTTTTCTGACGTTGACGAGGTTATTGAAGTTTATGTGACCCATTATTTTATGCCTTTGCCAAACTTCATCCTCCTTTCCTAGAAAACACTTTTCATTTCCAATTTCACTTAATACATATATTTTTCTTGAAGTTCTTGCAGTTGTTGCAATCAAATTGTTTGATCCTCTTTTATTATCTCACACTTTTGTGAATCGAATGTAAGTTTATGACCTTGGTCACACATTTGACTTAAACTTAGAAGATTATGTTTCATATCTTCCACTAGTAAAACATTTTCTTCCTTGGTATTCTTGTTTCCAATTCTGACTATGCCCTTTCCAATGATTCTAGCTTAGTCATCATTTCCAAAGGATATTGATCCATCTCTTTCCTTTCTTAATGTAATAAATATGTCTTCATCACCTATCATGTGCTTTGAACAACCATTGTCAACATACCAACCATGTTTCTTGTGTTTAGCTTGTAGAGTGAGTGTGTATTCTTCATTGTTAAATTGATCCTACTTTCTTATCCATATTCTCTTCTAAAGTTCCTGTCTATGACTATTTTTATTCAGTTGTGATTCTCTAGGAGGGACTGTCATTCTACAATCTTTGGCCATGTGTACAAAATTGTTGCATTTGTAGCATTTCACTTCAATTCTCAATGATTCAAACATGTTGTAGCTTCTTCTCTATGTTTCACTAGGCCTTATTTGATAGTCATTTTATGCATGACTTTCAAAGTTGTTTCTTTTCTTGCTATTAGCTTTGAAATTTACAACTTTATGTCCAAAATTATTACATGCATAATATAAACCAAAAAAGTTAGTTTCATACCTGGGAGTTGAAGATATTCTGAAAGGAGTTACTCTTTTGAATCCTTCTTCATCCAAAGGCATTCTTGTTTCCGATTGTTGTTGATTTTGAAATATGACTCTTCTAGGTGGAGGAGTGCCCCTGTGATCTTCCTTGTAAAACTTGTTGTCTCCTCTAACTGTCTATGCATAGCTTCTTGGTTGTGTTTATTTATCTGTGGTTCTGGATACTGAGCCTATTTATGTATAATTGTATCCTATCCCCTATTTTTCATGATGTGGCCTTTGACTATTGATAATATTATCCAAAACCTTTGATGTTTTATGCATGTTCTTCTATTGAAGGTATTTTCTCAATGTAACAACCTTTTCTTCCAAATTTCCAATGATCTTGTTTTTTTCTTCCAACTTTTCTTTGAGTGCTTCTTTGATTCTTTTATCTTCTTCTATTTGAACATTTAATTCAATGATCATATACTCTAGTTCTTCATAGTTTGAATTCTGAGTATCTTCTTTCTTGTCTATTTCTTCCTGGAGTTTCTTGTTTTTCTTCTTTTCTCTTTTTATAACTTTTATAGCACTCAACAGTTCTTATTTGTAGTCAACTTATGCTTCTTCATATTCCTCTTCGATGTCTTATTTATTGGAGTCTTCTATTTCCATGAATAGAAATCTGTATGTCTCACTTTCACTGAATTCATCTTTGTCTGATGAGGACCAATCTTCTTTGGTGAAAAAACCTTTCTTGAAGACTTTCTTTTTGGTTCTTTTGCTTTTATATGTTTGTTTTTTGTTTGAATCATCCTCTTCATTTCTTTTATTTTTCTTGTGAGGACATTTGTTAGAAAAATGACCAATACCATTAGAGTTATAAAAAATAAATGGAAGCTTACCTTTATATTTTTCGTTGGTTCCCTTTTTCAATCTTTTGACAAAGTTGGCCACTTATTCATCGTCTTTATAGATGTCACTATTGTTGCTATACTATTTTTCCTTTTTCTTTCTCTTTTTCTTTGAACTTTAGGATTCTTTGAATCATGCTTATTTTATACTTGGATTTTCCTGCTCATTTCTCATTTCATAGGCTGTAAAGACTCCATGTAGTTCATCCATTCTTATTGAATCTAGATATGCTCTTTCTTCTAGTGCTAAGATCTTAGGATCAAATCTCATTGGAAGAGATCTTAGTACCTTTTGAACAATTACAGATTCATCAACTTCTTCTCCCAATCCGATGATTACATTCATTGTTTCCTCAAATTGTAAGAATTAATCTGCAATATTATCATATTCCTTCATCTTTAGCTATTCGAATTGACCTTTGTAAGTTTGAAGCTTTGTTGCTTTGACTTTTGAATCTCCTTCATAAATATTTTGAATTTTTTCCCAAATCTCTTTAGCGAAGCTACAATGTATAACTTTGGTATATACCGAATCACAAAGACCATTTAGAAGTGCATCTGTGTCTTTTGAATTATTTAGACTGAGATTCTTTTTGTTGTCATTTGTTGGCGGAACTGTTGGTTCTTTGTATCCATCTACAACTGATTGAAAAACCTCAAATCCCTCTTCCTGTACATATGTTTTCATCCTTCTACTCCAAAATTCATATTTTTGTCCATAAAACTATGCATTCCATTTTTATACATATTGTTTCTCTCCATTATCTACCTTTCAGTGGTTAAATTGATTTCTAAAGAAACCTACTATGATATTGATTGTTGGATTACTGAGAGGTGGGGTGAATCAGTAATAGATATTTTTAATCCTTTTAACCACAATATGAAAGTGTTATTTATCTTTATGATCAATATAGCATTATCATCCAATAAGTGCAGATTAAATGAACAATCATACACATACACAGTACACCCATATTTTTACATGGAGATCCAATGTGGGAGAAAACCATGGAATGTTTTTTCTTATATGTATTTAAGAATTAAATTCATTGGAATCACCAACTTCCTTTGTTCTCTAGCTACAACTAGAAGGAGGCTCGGACCCCCTACATTTTCAAGCTACAACCTGAGGGAAGATATAACTCCCCAATTCTCTGGCTACAACCACTGTAAAATTGTACCAAGTTGTACCACTGACCTGCAGCCCACCTATACCACTGCCTTGTAATCAATATATACCTATATTGAGCCTATACCAGCAAAAAATAATAGATACATGACATTTCTATTTTGCAGCATGTTCCTCAACACTAACAATATGTATCAATACAACCCTTAACCATATGCCAAGAAATACAAGATGTTCCTCAACACTATTAATATGTATCAATGATAAATATTGATTATACCAACACTGTATTTCTATATATATGACTTATAAAGAAAGTCCCATGTAGTCACTAATCTCTCTAGGGAAAAGCCTCAAAGCCCCATAACCATTTCTCATGTAGACAACAAAATCCAAATACTCATAAAAAATAAGACATACCTTTTGAACGAGTAGATAGATCGGATGTACCTGATCATTGTAGACCTTCTTGGAAGCTTTATTTCAGAATATAGAGACCCAACATCTTCATCTTATCAAGTTTTTATTCTTTACCCTCATGTACATGCCCTATTATACTGCTAGCCCACTTACATAAATTCCCTGCTCCATTGTAGCCTGTGTACACCTCAAAAACTAGGGTTTTTTTAGTATTTATGAAACTCCAAAACTTTCATCGTCAACCCTTCGTGCTACCTCAGACTTGCACAAGTTTAGATGTATGAATGAGTACCTTCAATAAACCTTACACAATAATAGATATGTAATGTGCTCAATAGGTGCTAATAGGATAGCCTTTGTCTCTTATTTATACTTCCATGCAGCTTCCTCAAGGGGTTACCTTCTAACCAACTTAACCCAATTTGCTTCTTTTAGGGCTAACCCACTTCTAACCACTTGTCCACTTCTAACCCACTTTGCTAAAAATAGTAAATTCTCCACTTCTAGTTAAAACTAATTTATTTTTAATTATTTTCTTATTGCAACAACTTAACCCATGATTAAATCCTAGTTTCACTCACTTGACTAGTCAACTTCTTCTAGGAGCTTCTAGAATAATTTTGACTTCTTTGACCTTCTAGATAACTCATGAGGGTTCTCCATATTCACAAGGCCATAACTCTCTAACCGTGAGGAGTTATGTGGCGTTCCACATATCACTAGAAATGAAATGACATGTACTATCCATCTAGAATAGTCTTACCTATGAATATATTAAACTTCATACCATTATACATCAATCAAACTGAAGTCTCTTAACCATACTATTGAGGCTACCCGAATTTTTTACCGGACTTACTTCAAGGGTTGACATCAATGACAACCAACCCACATGCAATGGGAGTGTTGAGTAGGTACATATAGACACCTTGGAAGGGGAATTGGACAACTGTAAAGAGATTATTCAGGTATTTGTGTGGCACAAAATATTATGCTATATGTTACCAAGGAAAACTTGGAGGTGACAATGAATTAAATGTACATGTTGGGTGCATGCCTATTTTGAGGAAAGACCCAATTTTGGAGGGAAAGGCCTAATTTTGGAGAAGAACAACTGGCGGGAAAAGAAACACATGCGAGGAAAAGCAACATGCAAGAGGATCAACATGCAAGGCGCATAGGAAGTTAGACCTAACCATGTTAGGGTTAGAGTTTTGGTAAATATTGTAATGGCTAGAAGCCTATAAATTAGTATAAATAAGAACCTAGGTTCAGTTCTCCTTGAATACTAGTTAAGCTCGACTATTGTAGTTTAGTTATTATTCAGGTATTTTTGTAAGCTATGGAGTTGTAGAAGACTCAAGTAGGACAGATTTTGAGGGTTATCTCATAGGATGAGGAGCCTGGTGTGATCTAGTCCACCTCACAGAAGTCATTGAACCTTTCTATGATTGTATGATGGGAGATGTAGTGTGCGTAACACCATATTTTGCAGAAAACTAAATAAAAGAGAAGAGAAGACAAATATTTGTGGACATAGCCCAGGAGTGGGTGAACCATGGTAAAACATGTGATATTTGTGATGTTTCTTAAATATCTACCTTTTTCAGTAGTTTGTTTATGAATGGATGAATGAATGGTTTAGTTAGATATATTAGAATGCATGCATGGGCTTAACATATGAATGAATCCTAGGAATAATAGATTGAATAATAAATTTAATGTAAGAAGAAGATAAAATGCAATCCCATATCCCACTTATTCCTATACTACAAGCACTTGAGCATTGCAGTCACCCATAGAACTATCTTGGGTGAGACTGCGTAGTGCACTCTATGTGTTTTGTTGCCTTCTGGTTTACTAGGAGGGATGATAGTTTTAGAAGGTTTTGTTGGAAACATGTTCATATCTAAACCTGGGTCATCCCAAGAAGTAGAAGAGAAAGAATTAAACCAAAAAATGGTTCAATTGTCAGTTGGAATTGCATGGGATTGAGTGGACGAGATCCGTGGAAGAAGCATGCAAATAATGAAGGTATAAAAAGGAATGTTCAAACCATGGAATCCAATGAAGGTAGATATCGAAAGATGGTTGAAAACAAATGAACTTGAGTTTTCACAAAAGGATAAAAGAAATCCTAAGTTAACAACACACAAATATCTGTAAAAGTACATGTTTAGCGACATGCATGAGGTACTTTCTGTGATTTCCCACATTTGTTGCAAGAGTGGCTATGGAGGTTAAAATACAACCACCCAAAAAATCGAATCAAACAACTGGAATGGAATCTTATAGAGATCGTGCATTTACAAAAAATTAACAACAAACTTATGCACGAAGTATATTTATGGTTAGACAGTATTGTTGCAGGGTTTATCACTGAATTTGCAGTAGATATCGCGAATTTTTACAGCGCCATAGAGTACCATTTTCTGAAGGGACTTAGAGGTAGTTATATTGAATCATTGTATACTTCAATTAATATTTTATTGTATAACAACGGTGTGATGACCATGGAATAAGACAACTAAATTTCCCTGCGTGCATGGGGGAAGGGGGGAAGCACTGACAAGAGGTGGAAAAATGGAGGAATAAATGGATAAGGGAAATAATAAGGAGGCCATGGACCCAATTATGATGGAGGAAGATCAAATAAAGAAGATAATGGAAACAGCTAGAAACACATGCAGTGGAGAACCCTACCAATATAAGATGAATAAAAAGAAGAGAGTCATAGCTGATAGAGAGGGCTTAGAAAGTGATGAGGAAGAGGTAGAGAGTCTCTAGGTTATGGATAATATTGAGGAAATCCTATGCGCAACATATAAAAGGAAGACAAGAGGTCCAAGGGTAGGAACAAAAGGCATAACTCCAATCCAAGTCAATGTCAATTTGGAACCCATAACCCCATGTGCGACTAGTACACCAGAAAGAACACCACCATTTAGACAACCAAATTTTAGTGGAATAAAGACAACAGGAAACACATCTAAACAAGGAGAAGCAACTGGAGGAGCCAGTTCAGGAAGTAACAATCAAGTATCTACACTGCGTGAAGGTATTAGGACATTATGCAAGGGAATGTCCACTTCCACCCGTGACATGTATGCATTATCGCACAATAGATCGTGATACAAAAGACTGTACAACACTATTGGGGAAGATCCAAGAAAAAAGGAAATAGAACTACCAGAATGTTCAGTGGATTTCTGGAAAAGCCAAGGATGATGGAAGAAACATCAATATAGTCACGCATGGAAGAGCTAAGACAGGAGCTGACGCAGTAAGACAAGATCTATAGCAACACTAATGGGTGAAGAAGAATATTAACCACATAAGCAGTTTGATGCGTGAAAAGAAAAGGAAACATTCAAGGAGGAAAGACGGGAGTTTCTCAAGAAAAATGTTACATCTACATCAATTGCGTAGTAAAATTAAAACTCTCCTATGTATGAGATGCCTTCCTTAATGGACCATACCAGTGAAGCACAACCCCTGGAGAAAGTAAGTAACATAAAAAAAATTCTATAATCTCGTGTTAAACTATTGAATGACCCATCATCTATCAAGATCTTACAAAATATTCTATAAAGATGTAACACAGAGGAAGATGGAAAATTAGAACAGAAATGTAAGATCCTAGCTAACAGAAGCTAAAACTTAATAATAATTTTTTACTTAACATTGATATTTTGTTACTTCTTTTACGGTTCTATATTCAACAAGTTAACAAACTAACCATTCCTGGTTCAACAAATTATAATTGAGCACATAAAATACAAATCATATATAGAAAAAATAGACAGCTTAGTAAAATAGTGAACCCTTATACTATAATGACATAAATACCTCTCAATGATGCTATTTTCCCATCTTTGTCTGTCCTCGCTGCTTTGCCCAAACTCTGACCAAGCTACTCTACCCAAACTCTACCCAAAACTGAATCTTTCCTCCCTGCCAGCTAGGAACAAAGCCTATCTGGCTCCCTAGCTCCAGGATTCCGTGAGGATTCCTGGCCCTCGAGCCCAAAACTCCTAGCAACCGATGCTCCCCTGTAACAGTCCACCCAAACTCCCAACCAAAAACATACAGTCCCTAATCTCCAAATAATTCTTCCTTCCCCCAAAACTCAAAAGTCCCCCTCCCCGAATGCCTCTGCCCCCTCATATCCTCCTTCCCATTCACCGCCTCCTCCCTTCATTCAATGCCACCCACCTTATTGCTCCATTTAATGCCTTATCCCTCCATTCAATGCCTTATCCCTCCATACGTTAAGTTTTCTATTAAATAAATTAAAAATTATTAAACTTTTAATTCATTACCCAAACATTAAATGAGTTAATTAATTAATTAATCAACATATATTAAACAATAAATAAATAATCATTATTTAACTAATATACATTAGGAAAGTTAATTATTTAATTAATTATACTTGATAAACTTTAAGCAATTATTTAACTAGGGTTGTTACATACACCCACCCTTCAGGAAACTTTGTCCCGAAGTTAAAGTATTTTATGATACAAGGGAAAAGAAACATGGTTCACACATTCATAGCAAATAACCGACATTATTAGTAAGTAAGCCAAGAAAACTCATGCATACTAGTGTACATGTGCAAGAAATGCATGTGTAGCTAGTACATACAAGTCTCGTTCATGTACTAATAGCAACAACTATCATCTCTATAGTAATTTCCATATGCATCCAATCCATTCAACAAGACTATTCATTTTATAAAAGACAATAAACCAATCAAATGTTTGTGAAATCCTTTAATTACAATTATCTAGCTCAACAATGCTATTTAGACAATTGTAGTTTTGTTACATAATTATGAATATTCATATATATATCCATTTTCTTTTCAGAAGGAAAAACAATAAATTCCACCATAAGACAAATCTCCATACACTCTCAACTATTTCTACTCATCCTTCCTCCCTAACTTACTTCCATCTTCCATTCCTAACCTTCCTCTATTGGACTATCTTGGAGCGTCAACTATATTGACCTAACTCCAAAAAAAACCCGTAAGTGGAAGTGTCGCTATCTTGACCAAGATTCCCCAGCAGGCAACTGACAGTCATCATCACACGTCTAGGGGAGCGTGAGCTAACACTGTCCTCCCATGACTTCATGTTTCAGAGGATACATGGTGGGAAATGCCTCCAACCTCCTAATCATGACTAGGGTCCACACCCTACAATGGAATATACAGTGGCACCATGTTGTTGGGAGTTTTGTCATCATCTATTTAGTTTTGGGCAGTCTCACCACCTGAAATCCTGCACTAGTCCACATATCATAGCAATGCATCCAAACAAATATAATTTTACATACAAAGATTCATACCATATTGTTTCTCAGCCAGTGGTCATGACATCCACTTTCATCATCATTATCGCTTGGCTATTTCATAGCCCATAACCTGCAGATTAGTCTGTAACACAAACTCATACATATCTATGCATTATTATCATGTAATTACATACAACTATGATCTCAATTCGATATCCTCATACCAACAACTTTAACATCAAATTTTTCAAGTTAGAATAGATCTCATAATATCCCTTAATTCATTTAATGTTACCCATTCATAGAATTATCATTTACATAATAGTTTGCATCATTTCCAACATCATTCAAATAGCATTTAAACCCTCATAGGATTCTCATTCACACAATATATCACATCATGTCCATCATTATCACTAACATTTAAACATTCATAGAATTTACATTCACATAGTAGATCGCATCATATCCATCATCATCAATAACAATTAAACATTCATAGAGGTTCATACGTCTTAGAAGTTCAAGTGTATCATTTAATAGTTTCACTGTGAATAGAAAATAAAGGTGTTTAGGCCTTAGGTAATCCTAGTTGTCTAAGTCAAAAGGTGGTGTTACATACACCCAACCTTAGAGAAACATATTTTCGAGGTGGTCAAAAAAGTGAGGGATAATCTCATCGTAGTGTCTCGGCATCTTCCCAAGTAGTATATCCTGGACTATACTTGTCCCACTAGACCTTAACTTGGTCTACCAGACGGTTCCTGAGTTGTCAGACTCTATGGTCCAATATGCGTAACGGTTCTACTGTGAGGGTTCCCACGTCCTATACCTGCAATTCCTTCCAATTTAGTTTATGTGATTCATCAGCAACATAATGACGTAAAACAGATACATGAAAAGCGTTATGAGTTTTATGCAAGTGGGGTGGCAGTACGAGATGATAGGCAATGGGTCCAATTTTCTCTTGGATTTTGAACGGTCCTATAAATCGAGGTGACAACTTTGTCTTCTTCTCGAACCATATGGTACTCTTATTAGGCCTGATACGAATGAAAACCTGGTTTCCCACTTTATAACTTCGGTTGGTCCTGTGTGCATCTGCTTAACTTTTCTGCCTATCCTGTGCTTCCTTTAGTCTCTGCCTAATATGAATCACCTGTTCCTCCATCTCTTGAATCAGTTCTGGCCCCACTGTTACTCGGTCTTCTAATCTTTCCCAACTCAATGGTGTTTTTCATGGCCTTCCATAGAAATCTTCGTAGGGTGGCATTCCGATGGAGCTATGAAAACTGTTATTGTAGGCAAACTCTACCAAAGGTAGGTACTTCTCCCAATGGGTTTGATTATCCATGACATACATCCTAAGCATGTCTTCCATGACTTGTTTTACTCTCTCAGTTTTCCCATCTATTTTAGGATGATAAGTTGTGCTTAAGTTCAATTGATTCCCCAACGCTGACTACAAACTTGTCCAAAACCTAGAAGTGAATCTTGAGTCCCTATCTAAAATGATCTTCTTAGGTATCCCATGCAAATAGATTACCTCACTTACAAACACGCATGCCACATTAGTGACATCATAAGTGTCTTTAACCGGAATAAAATGAGCACTCTTGGTTAACTTACCAACTATCACAAGAATGGCATTGTGTCTATGAGATGTGAGCGGAAACTCTACAACAAAATCCATAGAGATGACTTCCCACTTAGACATAGGAACATCATGTGGTTGTAGGAGGCTTGCAGGGTGGTGGTGGTCGGCTTTCACCTGTTGACACTCTAGGAACTTGGCAACGAAATGAACTACATCGTGCTTCATGCCTACCTAGAAGAAGATCTTCCTCATGTCTGAATACATTTTCTTCACACCTGGATGTGCACAATAAAGTGCTCTATTGGCTTCCTTCAGTATGATGCTTCTAATATCCCCATATTCAGGGATGTACATCCTTCCTCGATATCTCAATGGTTTGTCTGCTTCCAGACTATATACTTCATACTTTGGATCTAATTGCCTCCCACTCTAGAGGTTTGAGGTAACCTTTAAATACCAACTGTCTCCAAGGAGTTCCGTCAACACACGTTCCCTCAGATTGACTTTTAAGGGTGCCAAGGAGAAGACACGTGGTCTCCTACTCAAGGCATCTGCGACCACATTTTCCTTTCCCTTGATGTATGAAATACCAAAATCGTACTCACTCATAAACTCACACCATCACCTTTGCCTGGCATTCAGATCCCTTTGAGTGAAGAGATGTTTTAAACTTTGATGGTATTTTTTGAGATCAAAGTTTCACCCCACAAGATAATGCCTCCAAAGTTTCAGAGCTAGCATTATAGCTGCCAACTCTAAATCGTGAGTAGCCTAAAGCTATTCATGTTTCTTAAACTTCCTTGATGCATAAGCTATCACTCCTCCATCCTGCATTAACACGGCCCCCAACCCTTGCTTCAAGGCTTCCATGTAAACTGTGAAGTCCTTTTCCATATATGACACTCATAGAATTGGTGCACTAGTTAGTAACGTCTTAAGTTCAATGAATGCACTATCACATTCTTCTGTCCATTCATACCTGACCCCCTTGCACTGCAAGGTGGTGATGGGTTTCGCTATCTTAGATAACCCTTCCACAAATCTTTTATAATAACCTACTAGCCCCATGAAGCTTCTTACCTCATGGGCATTTTTCGGCATTGGCCATTCCATAATGGACTTTACCTTTTCTAGGTCCGTAGAGATTCCTTCACCGGAAATGATATGTCCTAAATAGTGAATTTCTTTCTGGAAGAAGGAACACTTCAACAACTTCCCATACAATTTGTTCTCTCTAAGGCAGGACAACACCACTCGCAAGTGTTCCTCGTGTTCTCTTTTGTTCTTGGAATAGATGAGGATGTCATCTAGAAAGACTTGTACAAAACGGTCTAAGTACTTCCGGAATACTCCGTTCATGAAGCTCATGAATACTGTTGGTGCATTGCTCAATCCGAAAGGTACTATGATGAACTCGTAATGTCCAAACTGAGTTCAAAAGGCAGTTTTAGGAATATCGCCTTCCTTAATCCTTAACTGGTGATACCCTGATCGCAAATCAATTTTTGAGAATACTGTTGCTCCTTTCATCTGATCAAAGAGGTCATCTATTTGTGGAATTGGGTACCTATTTTTCACCGTAGCATGGTTCAAGTCCCTGTAATCTATACACAATCATAAGGAACCATCTTTCTTCTTCACAAAGATTACTGGTGCACCCCAAGGTGAGACACTAGGCCTTATTAGCCCTAAGTCAAGTAGCTCTTTCAACTACATCTGCAACTCACAAAGTTCTGGCGCTATCATCCGATATGGAGTCTTGGAAATGGGTTCTGCACCAAGTTTTAGCTCAATAGTAAAATCAAGCTCCCTCTTGGGAGGTAACCCTGGTAACTCGTTCGGAAAAACATCTTTAAACTCTGACAATACTGGGTACTGATCTAAGGAGGGTCCTTTCCTTTCATTCATCGCTTCAATGACATAAAGTCAACGCCCTTGCCTCATGCACTGTTTAACCTTCATAGTTGAGATAAAGTGTAGAGACACCCATCTCCGTACATCGTGGATCTCTACTGGTCTTCCTTCATCGTTGACACAAAGAACCCCTTTTGCGAAACAATCTACCAAAGCTCGATGAGCTTCTAACCAATCCATTCCAATGATTAGGTCATATGTCCCGAGCGCAGTGACATATACCTTCAACCTGGTAGTACACACTCCCAGGTCTACTATACAATTATCGATGCTAGGTCCTACCGCTTGTTTTTCCCCTGAAGTCATCTCGACGTGTTTAAAGTCATCGTGCTCTTAGGCTACCAACCCACTCTTTTCTAATGCAAATGGTGAAATGAAACTATATGTAGCACCAAAATCAAATAAAACCTTAACATTGATATGATTTAGCATACCTGATGACTCCACCACCATGGATTGATGTTCTGCCTAGTGATTATTAACTGCTGCGTAAATCTGGTGGCTGCCACTTGCTCTTCCCATCGGGGCCTTTCCTTCTCTATGCACAAATCCTTATTGTAACTCTGGGCAGTCAAACTAGTAATGGGGTCCTACACATCCCCAACATGTAACTTGATATGGAACCTGTGCACTGCTCTGTGATGATCTCTAAAATGAGTTCCTTCCCCTGGAACCCCTATCCCTACTAGTTTCTCCCTGAGATGGCCGTGGACATACCTGCATCGTTGGTGATGAACGGGATGCTGCACTTGCTGCCATTGAAATCTCTGCAGGTATTTTCCTTCGTGTGACTCTATTACCATATGGAGGTGGCCTTGAGCCACCTCCCCTGGGAAATGTCCTAGGGGCCTTCCCCACGAATCCAGGATGATGCGGAAAGGTTGGTATCGTACCTCCATTTAAGTTCATGTGTTCCTCCGCATAACGCGCATTTTCCACTGCTTCGGCTACTAAAGACAGTTTCCACATCCGCACCATAGCCCTTATCTTAGGGTTTAACCCATAGACAAATCATTATGCCTATCATTGGTCATTATCCATGTATGAAACATATTTGACCAATTCCATAAACCTAATCTCATATTCTTCTACGGTCCTATTTCCCTGTACTAGAGCATGAAATGCTCCCACCCGCTGTTCCTCATAGTAAGCTGGTAGATATTTCCTTCGGAACCTCTCCTCAAAAAGTTCCCAAGAAACGGTGTCTGGGGTAAGATGCAGTTTCCTTTCTAGGTTGCCCCGCCAGTTCAAGGCACTATCTCTCAACTGAAAAATCACTATCTTTGCCTTTGAAGTGGACGCATGGTCTCTTAAGGAAAAACACCTCGTCATGCCTTCCAACCATGCTTCTGCACATTTGTTGGCATGAACCCTGGCAAACTCCGGAAGTTTGATCTTCTGCAGTTCTCTAGTGATGTCTTTAGGTGGAGGTCCTCCCCCTGAATCCCTCGATGCTTTCAAATTACCCAATCCAGATGGTGGGGGATCCACTTTGATCCTTGTTGGTTGACGCCCCTTTAAAGTCTCATTTATGGCCTCCAAAGAGCGCAGTATGAGAGCTAGTTCAGGCGATGGTGGTGGCAGCGATGGCGGTCCCTGCGACGATGCCCCTATGCCTCAATTTTCTTGATTCCTAACCATCCTGTATAATTTAATCTTCATCAACCAAAGTTGTCAGGGTGAGTTCAAGGACATTTCACATTTGTGCATCTTAAACTAGAAAACAGGGTTAGGCATAAGTTTTTTTTTACTTGTCTGTAAACAGACGTTACTCTCTTTAGGGGAGGTGGCTAGGTTAGGGTTAAAGCATCTAAGCTTGGTGTCACTACCTAAGAAAACTATTGACTCCCTCGCCTGGTAGCTACGCTAGCTTTGCGCCATACTCGCCAATTTCTCTAACTTACCTGCCTAGTGCGCATGAAATCCCGTCCCGCTTATCTTGGTCTAAGTCCTTAAACTTTTCGTTTAAAACTAATTAATGTGATTTTCAACCTAATGTTGATTAATTATTAAGAACTAATGAGTTAATCACCTTAGTTTTAAACCTATATAACTTTAAACCTAAATTTAAATCTTTAATTTAAAATTTATATTTTAAATTAATTATCATAGCAAATAGTTAAGATTTTAATTATCATAGCAATTTTAACTAGCAACAACCACATTTATGTAAAAAGTGGTTGATATACGCCGATCGGCGCCATTTTCCACTTTTTTAAATTAATGGCGTCGATCGGCGTATATCAACCA
>JZKD02S1998108.1:195503-217589 GCA_000966675.3 Picea glauca
TACACGTTGAATCTCTGTGCATGATCGAGCAATGAAATATTAGATAATCATAAACAGAACTGCAAAAAAACAAATATGTGGGATGATTCCAGCGATATAAACCTAAACGCAGAGATGCAATACTTAACCCGATTGGACTCACTCAAGAACCCACAGCCTGCACCGTCGCCTGCGCATTCTTATCCAGAGAAACCAAAACATCAAAAATGAAAACGCTTCAGGAATATGAAGAAGCCAGCGCGTGTGCCTGTGCATTCGTATCCATAGAAACCAAAACACTTTAGGAATATGAAGCGGCCTGCGGCTGTCTTCCATATGTGGCGACTGTAATCTGCGGCTTATTTCATATAAATAATTTTACAAAAAACCCGTGGCAATCATATATTGTTACAGTAATTTTTTAATCATGTTTAGTAAAAGTGAAAAAGTAAACATGATAAACGTATGATTTTATAAATGCAAGGGAGTTAGTTCTTGCATTCTTATTCATTGATTTGGATGTAAGACGAAGAATATGCCAGCATCTTGAATTCCTGACCATCAGATTAAATTTAGTAATTAAAAGCATGATTAATCGTGCAAGTCTGATAGGGGGGACGCCTATCGGCGTAATTAACTATTTAAATTAAAGATTTTATTTAAATAGTTTAAGATTTTATTTGGTGCTAGCAAATAGTTAAGATTTTAATTATCATGGCAATTTTAATTAACTATTTAAATTAAAGATTTTATTTAAATAGTTTAAGATTTTATTTGGTGCTAGAAAATAGTTAAGATTTTATTTAAAATTAATAGGTGATAGCAATGATAATATTTTAAATTAATAATAATAAGGTGAAGAAATTATATAATTTAAATCTTTAATTATATTTTAAATTAATTTAAAGTATATAATTTAAATCTTTAATTTAAAATATATATAATAACTTAAATCTTTAACTTAATAATAATTTTAAAGATTTAAATTATAATTTAAATATATATAAATAACTTAAATATTTATAATAATTTAACGCAATGATAATAATTATTTTTAATTATTTTTTTTAATTAAAAAAAATAATAAAATAAATTAAAAATATTACATAAAATTAAAACAATAAAAAAATTTAATTTGAAATGAGCATCGTGGGTCCTCGCATGAGGCCCACGTGCCCCCCCTACCATCAATTCACTTCCTAAAACCCTAAACACACTCTTCCCAACTCTCTATCCCCAAACCCTAATCAATATGTCGCCTCTCCACTCTTGACTCTCCCTCTCGGCAGGCTCGATAGGCTCGACCTGTGGGTATCCTACTCAGAGGATTAAAGCCTAGTTCTGTACGCACTGATCATAGTGGCGCCCTCTCATGGGATCCTCGGCTACCCTATTTTTTTTTCTTTCTTATTTTTATCTCTCGTTGGGCCTATGGGCTACGCGCTTGGTTATGGTGACTTATTATTTTTTTTGGTTGTGTGTGCGGTTGCAGGTCGCGTGGAGCTGTTCGCTGGTGCATTGGACGGTGTGTGGTGGTTTCAGGTCGCGTGGAGTTGTTCGTTGGTGCATTGGACGGTGTGTGGTGGTTGCAGGTCGTGTGGATACGTTGGGCAAACAAAGGCAGCCCCTTGGGCTCCTCCACTTACTTGGTTACCCATGTGTGTTGGTGTGTTGTTGATGCTTGTGTGTTGCCTTGTGACATTGAGCTCGGTGCTTGATACTTGGGTAATGACCATTTTATGCTTGATGTTGGTGTGTAGCACACATGTGGACATGTAGAGTGCTTCACCTTGCCCCCATGGGCTCCTCCTCCATGTGGCTTTGCGCCTGGGCGCTAGGTTTTGGGTGCTTGATGCTGGTTCTATAACTTGGACGAATCTTGTGTTGAATTCGGAGAGAAAGCTTATTATAGTGTGAACTTAGGTCTGGTGCTACATCTGTGACAAATCTTGTGTGAAAGTCGTTAATCCAAGGTGAATCTTTGTGCTTGTGAGGTTTGGAGCCCATATCTGAGGCAATTCTTATGTGAATCTTGTGCATTTCTTCTTCTCAATTTGCGAAGGATTTTTCCATTGGTTACTCATTGTTTCTTCACATGGATTCCTTCTAGTTTTTTGTGCGTGTTTATGGCTGGTTTCTTATGAGTTTGTGCAGTCTGTTGATTCTCTGTTTACACTGAGCGCACATTTCTGGCTCCTCTCAGCACTCATGTGTTCTTTCGTGTGTTGGATTTAAAATACGGTTTAAGTTCTGCAAATCACTTTCTTGATTCCGTGTTTTGGGTCTCTTTTTTTTGCATTCTGTGTTGTATTTTCTACTTCTCATTTTTTCCTCATACATTGCAAGTTTGCATAGATGTTCTCTGTTGATTGTTTCTTCTCTTCTCAGGTGTTTATCCTTGCATCTTTGTCTCTCTTACTGTTGCTCATGTTTTCTTTTCTTGATAATGGCAATGGGCTTTGGTTTCTAGTCTTAGAGTTTAGTTCCTTAGTTCCCATCCTTCTTTCCCATTTGTCCCTCGACCCCTTAGATTTGGTTTTTACTTTTTAGAACCCAGGATCAACATGATCCTCCTAACAAGCTTGTTCATTCATTGGGTAGTCTCTTATTGGATGTCTGTGCTCATGGCATGTTTGACGTTGAAAGGGGATTTGCTTGTAGTCAAACGTTTCAATCCATTCTTCATCTCAGTATTCAAACATTATGGATTCTGGTAATGGTTTAGAAATATTCATGAGGGCTCAAATCCATGCATATGTGGTGCATTTTTCACTTTAGTTATTTCAAAGAATTCGATGAATATCTCATGTGTGTTGCCAATGTCTTTGAGAATCTCTTCGTTCCAAAACTCAAGTGGAAACAAATAGAATTGGATCCACTCTAGTGCCTTGGAGAAATCATTCTTGGTAGTAATTTGAATACATCACATAAAACAACAATCAGTCATGAAGCTCAATATTGCAGAACAATCTCTATTTATGAAAAGCTCATAAATCTTGTTTGAAAATCTCATCTATCTTTTATGAGGTTTCTTACAGGTTTTTTTCATTTTTTACAGGTGAACAGGTGTTGGTTCTAAAGAAAGAAAATTCATCAGTTGTAGGTAGGCCCTTAAGGCTTCAGTGCTTCAAACTGAAGCTCTGATACCATGTGTAAGATCCTAGCTAACAGAAGCTAAAACTTAATAATAATTTTTTACTTAACATTGATATTTTGTTACTTCTTTTATGGTTCTAAATAATGCTTCCTTCCCCCAAAACTCAAAATTTCCCCTCCCCAAATGCCTCTGCCCCCTCATATCCTTCTTCCCATTCACCGCCTCCTCCCTTCATTCAATGCCACCACCTTATCCCTCCATTTAATGCCTTATCCCTCCATTCAATGCCTTAGCCCTCCATACGTTAAGTTTTCTATTAAATAAATTAAAAAATTATTAAACTTTTAATTCATTACCCAAACATTAAATGAGTTAATTAATTAATCAACATATATTAAAGAATAAATAAATAAATAATATTATTAATAAATAATCATTATTTAACTAATATACATTAAGACAGTTAATTATTTAATTAATTATACTTGATAAACCTTAAGCAATTATTTAACTAGGGTTGTTACAAGAAAATAGTGAATCATATCCATTTAAGAAGAAGGACAAGCAAAGAATTCAGACTGAATTCCAACATTGGAGATTTCAACATGGGTGATATTATATCGGACTTAGTCTTTGAAGTAAATGTGTTACCTAATAAGACATGGAAGTGTATGGGGGAACCCACATTAGGTTATTCACATGTCCAATTGAACTTAGAAAATTAGCAGAGAGTTTTACCAATTGGAAGGCTTAAAGGTGTGACAATAGACTTGGATGGAGTGCACACTAAGGTAACTTTTGAAGTAATAGAGATAGTAGATGGCACAACACCTTATCCAACATTGCTTGGACTAGATTGGGAATTTGATAACCAGGACATAATCAACTTGAAGACAAGGAAAATAAATTTATATTAATTTCACCATAAGATCCTTCAGAAGGAGAAAGGTGTGTAGAACCCACTTGTCTGGATTGGGAGGAAATAAACCAGTTGTATAGAACCATTGTGCGAGAAGAAGATTATGTTAACCCAACTGAAGATGGAGTAATCAACTGGAGAAACATGACATCATGTTCTTCTTACTCATATAAAGGTTTGGAGAATTGGCAACAACAATTACATGAAGTTTCCACAAGAAGGTGTGAAAGAATATACCGCGCAGTAAGATGGGTTGGTACGGAGATAAGAGGACCTCCCAGCTTTCATAGGGTAAATGACTTAGAGGAATTCCTGACAAAGTATGAAGAGGAAGTATTAGAGAATCATAGGCCTTTAGTCCTAGATATTTCACTCAAGGCCACACCTACAAGATGGTGGGGTGCACACAAAGAAACAATTCAGGGTTGGTACCAATGTAAACAAATATTTTGCATTAGATTTGGAACAAAGAAGGGGAGCAATAAAATGCAAAGGTATGATGGGAAATGAATACTATCATAACACTTGGAGAAGTACAGAACACAATAGAGGATGACACCACCAGAAGAAAGGCCTCATCACTTAATCCACACACCAGAAGGAATCCCATAGAACTGGTATGTAGAACAAGAGATTCTCAGAGGCACTATAGAATGGATAGAATTACAACAAAACTTTGTAGTAACTTTATCATTTGAACATAAGAACCCCAACATTGATTCATCACTTAAACAGATAAAAGGTGTAATATTTATTGATGAATCATACGTTGAAATCATGATAGAGTATCAACAACAAAACAGACAGATTGTCAAAGAACTATTGTCGCACTATCATGTTGAAGAAGAAGCATTGGATGAGGATGATCCACGCAATATTCAGATTACAAAAATTGAAGGAGAAAGAAAGGTGGAAGGTCCATCTCTGGAGTCAAAATTATTTGTTGCACCAATCAAGGTGAAGAAATTCAGCATTGGGACAACTAATAACCCTAAAATGGAAAGTATTGGAGACTATTAGGATGAACAAACAACAGAAATAATAACATAGTTAATGCGCAAATATAGTGACACGTTCCCAACAACCTTTATAAAGATGAAAGGCTTAGAAGGATAACTAGGAGGGATGAATATACCTCTCAAAACTGAAGCAAGACCTATCAGAAAAAGACCTTACACATTGAATCCAGTGTATAAGCATAAAGTAAAAGTAGAAATTGATATAATGTTGGAAGCTAGTATCATAGAACTAGTAGAGGAATTAGAATGGATAAGTCCTATGGTAGTCCAATAATATAAACAAGGGGGGATAAGGATCTGTGTATATTTGAGAAAATTGAATGATGTTTTTTACATGACCCTTTCCCTACCCCTTTATAGATGAATTCATAGAGAATGTGGGAGAACAAGATGCATATTCATTTATAGATGGATTCTCAGGTTACCATCAGATCAAAATAGCTCCAGAAGACAAGTATAAGACTACTTTTTCTACATAATGGGGATCCTATCAATACACAATCATGCAATTTGGACTGAAGAATGCACCAACCATATTTTCAATCGTAGTCATAGCTTCTTTTAAGGAATTCATACATCCGTTTATAGAAGTATATATGGATGATTGGACTATCTATAGTCTGTTAAAAGACCATGTAGAAGTGTTGAGGCTAATGTTGGAAAGATGCAGGCAATGTCAGATATCATTGAATATTAAGAAATGCATTTTTGGGACACCTTTTGGAATATTGTTGGGAGATATAGTTTGTAAACAAGGTTTACTAGTGGATTCGGATAAGATTGCAGTCATTTTCAATTTACCACCACCAAATTCAATGCGCCAGTTAAGGGAAACAATGGGACATACAGACTATTACATGAAGTTTATAAAGGGGAATGTGCAGATTACTACACCAATGGAAAAATTGTTAAAGAAGGATACAAGATTTCAGTGGAATGAGGACTATCAACAAGGATTGGACATCTTAAAAGAAAGCATGGTCACAACACTTATCCTAGTATTTCCAGATTGGGAAAATACATTTCATGTTCATGTAGATGCATTATCCATAGCACTTGGAGCAATTCTGGCACAGCCGGGAGTAGGTGACTTGGACCACCCTATAGAATTTGCAAGCAGAAAATTGTCAGAATCATAGAAGAATTACAACACCACAGAAAGAGAAGGCCTATCCATGTTATATGCACTTTAGAATTTTAGGCACTACTTATTGGGTAAACACTTTAAGATGTTCACAGATCATTATGCCCTCAAATATCTAGTCAGCAAAATAGTGTTGAGGGGGAGGGATGGATGTTGTTATTTCAAGAATTTGATTTTGAAGTGATAGTCAAACCAAGGAAGCTGAATGCAAGACCCCATCACCTGTCAAGGGTAACTAATGGAGAAGAAACTACCCATTTGGAAGAAAACTTCTCTGATGCACAGTTGTTTTCAGTACATATAGTTGATGAATATTTCACTAATATTATTGAATAATTTAGTACAAGGGTTGCACCACAAGATTTTAGCACCACGGAAAAGAAGAATCTGGTAGTTAGAGATGCAGACTATCAACTTATTGTAGGACACTTATATAATATGGGCGCAGATAGTATTTTGAGAAGATGTGTATTAGAGCATGAAAGACCTAGAATTTTGGCAGAAGCTCATGAAGGTATAACTAGAGGACACTATGTAGGTAAAGCTACAGGACATAAGGTATTATGTGTGGGATTGTGGTGGCCAACAATCCATAGAGATGCCAATGAATATTTCATACATGTGATGTTTGTTAGAGTATTGGCAAACCCAACAGAAGGGATGATATTCCCCTAAGACCACAAGTAACTTTGCAGGTAAATAGGAAATAGACTTTGTGGGACCAATAAATCCACTAGCAAAAATATTAGGAGATAGATATATCATTACTGTGACATAATACTTAACAAGATGGGAAGAAGCAGCACCAATCATAGACTGCAGTGCAAAGACAACATCACATTTCTTGTTTGAGAAAGTGATCACTAGATTTGGATTTCCAATGATTTTGATGAGTGACCAAGGAAATCACTTTATCAACAGTACCATCAGGGCTATGACTGAGGATTTTGAGTTCTATCACCAAAAGAGTACACCATACCACCCTCGGGAAAATGGAACAGTAGAATCCTTCAATAAGATCTTGGATAATTCTCTAACAAAGATATGCAATGTCAACATGGATGATTGGGACTTGAAAATACAAAAAGTACTATGTGCATATAGGACTACATGTAAAAATTTGAAAGGAGAGACACCATTCAGATTGGTGTATGGGTAGGAAACAATGGTACCATTAGAATTTCCAGTACCCATTCTATGCGTAGCAGCAATTACCAACATGAAAGAAAGAGGTGCATTACAAGAAAGGTTAAATCAATTAATGGAATGGAAGAGGATGGGATTCTGGCAAGATTTCACCAAGAAGTGTAGAAATAAAGAGATAAAGCTTGACATGACAGAAATATTAAGAAGAAGAGTTTTAAGGAGGGAGACCTAGTTATATTCTATGACAATAAATTTTTTCAACATCTTGGTAAATTTAGAATGCATTGGCTAGGTCCATATGAAGTAAATACTATCACAGATGGGGGATCTATGCAGCTAAGGGATTTGACATGAAAAAAATTGAAAGGGATGATCAACGGGAGTCGACTGAAACTGTACAGGGATAGTTGACCTCCTAATTCTTAAGAGTTACAACACAATGAGAAATGCATGTATATAGTGTACTATAGTAGAAGCTAGGACAGAAAAAGGAGAAAAAGAGGGAAAAATAAATACAAAAATAGAAAATGAAATAAAAACACAAAAATATGCACAAGTTGACTATACCACAAGAATGAATGGAAAAAGTTGTGCACATTAATTACCACGACAAAAAACAAAAGACAACATGTAGTAAAAATCACAGTCAATGCAAATTCACACGAAAAATGAGAAGTGAATATGTTTGTGTCTGTAAAAAGAAGAAAGAACATGTTTATTCAACACTTAGCGATTTTTTAGCCCAGAGCGAGAAATAGAGTGTGTATCCTAGCTAGTAGTTTATGCAAGAGAAACAAAGTGTGTGAATTTGAGAAAGGATGACTCTAACAAAGTTTGGCATTCCATGATAGTTCATCTAGATTACTTGGCAGGGTCAAAGGTGTAAGGAAAGAATGCAACAGCCTAAAAATGTCGTCGAGCTAGAGGATGTTACCACCTCGAACCCAGAATCCATTATCCCGACATGGGTCGAGGAAGAGACATCCATAGTGAAACAAGGAGAAATAGGTCAGAGCTCTAGGGCTTGGAATGGAATTATGCACCGTAACCCTGAGACACCTGCAAAGCCTAGGGAAACAATGGGATCGCAACAGTCCCAAGAACAAGAGGAAGTGTTGGTCAAATACATCACCAACCGAACAGACTCTAGAAGGGAGGAATAGGATGAAGATGCAATAGAAGAAGACACATTTGTTGTGGGACAAAAATAAAAGGCGCAGGATGCCGTGGAGATTACACTCCCCTATCTCCTAGACACAGTCATCATTATGGATGATACACTGGGAAAGGTACCTAAGATTAGGTACATCAGCCACGATGTGCACGATGCAACCAAGTTTCCATAGTTGGATGAGGAAAATTATCTCATAAACATAGGGGAAATTGGACCCATAGGTAAACCCAAATTGGAGACTGCATAGTGGATAACAAGGCTCTACAACTCAGGAATCATGAACCTATTGTATGTACTACATTTTGGGCGTGGTAAGAATTTTAGACTATGTGTCAAACAGGTAGTCACCTACGTCCATGGAGGAATCCTATGGATGTATAGACTGGTGCAGATTAATGTGGCATAGATTGCCAATATCACATGACTTCCCACAGTCGGCGTGCAACCCGAAGAATACCTAGATAACAAGGTGTGTGAAAAAGAAATAACAGAGAAGGTTAAACTGTAGTTCGACACCACTCATGGAAATAGAGGAATTTCATAAAATACATCAATGAAAATGAGAAAAGGTTCTCCAACGAGCTGATGTCTTATAAACGTTTGAGTAAATTTCACAGAGAGGAAGAGCCAATAGGAATTATTGCAACAACCGCATAGTGCGTGAAGGGGGTTATTTTCAGTTGGGCACCGTACTTGTTGAACTAGTTCTTAATAGACTATCGATATGTTCAAGATAATGGAATTGAGTTCCATTACTCATGGTTGATCATATTGATAGCGTTGGCAGGGTTGCAGGAGCCCAAATTATCAACATTTTTGGACAGGATGGGAAAGTGTTATGTGGCTAGATACGAGTCCCTTTGGAAGGCAAAGGACAACAAAACGCAGCAGGAAAATAACATTATTTTTGCAATGATTCTAGAGGAAATACAACGATGCACAATGAATGTGTGGCACATATCGATGGAGTTAGTGCAGGAGATAGATGGGATAGAAAAATTCAAGGCATCTAGGCATCACATATGGATCCAAGCTACTAGGGATCCGTAGAAGGCATGGCTCAAGATGCAGTATTGCGTCAAGAGACGAGAATTGGACTGGATCATCAAAGAATGGCTTGCATAGTGGAAACTACCAGTAGAAAAACAATCCACGAGAATAGGCACTATGCAGTCCTATAAGCCTAAGGATAAGGCTGGAGTAGGCTTGTTAGTGAGAAAAGGTAGTATGGATGACAATACTAGAAAAACTACAACACATACTCAACCAAGTGGGACCAACACAGTACCAAAATGATCGAGGATGACACCAACCACAACAAGGACAGGAAGCCTACCACAGGCTGGGAAGAAGCATATTGCACAAGTTGCAGAAGGAAGAGCCCAAGGTGCAACAAGTGGGGTGCAACCCTCACAGAAAGTGGGGAAGCCTATGCAAGAAAAATACACGCACAAGAAGAGAAAATACAACACAGAGGATGCAAACATCACCCTGACAGAGGATGATGCAGATCTATTCATGGACAAGGTCCAAGACAAGGGTGAAGAAGTAGTCGGAATTGTAGAAGCACAGTGGGAAGAAATCATGGCAAAGCTCCTAGAGCTCCATGAAAACATACAACAACTAAGAAGACAAGCAGGACCACAGGCCATCACGCAGCAAAAGGAAAAGACACAGCGGCCTCCTATATAGAAAGAAGGAAAAGAGATAGTGTAGTTCATCATCCAAGGCATGGAGACTTTTATGGTAATGCATCAAATGATCAGATTTGATTAGGAGACTACGTAGAAACCCCTGGAGGAGGTATTCTAAGTGGAAATGATCATGGCACAAATACCTACAAAGGAATTATACGAGCTATAGGCTAGTGTCATGCAAAAATTATAGTCCAGGGTTCACACGAATGCAACAAACTTGGAGGTGGAAAGAGTAGTCATTGAGATGCTTCAAATTATATGCGACCAATTCACCACGGAGAAGGAGGAGAAAGAATGCATGGATATATTGGAATAGGGATTAACAACAACTTACAATTGCATTTCAAACAACGTGCAAGCAACGGAGAAGATAAACCTCATTGCACAAACAATTGATCAATACAAACAAGAGATTAACGATATAAAGGAAAGGATTAACTCTACGAATCCTCCCAAGGTCTGAGAACAAAGAAAACAAGAAGTTGTACTCCAAATAGATGAGATGGACAACCAAGCAAGGGAAGTAGAAGAACTGTTCAACATAGTCACGCAGTTATGGACAAAATTAGAAGAATATGAGTAGGTCAAACAGTGGGACCAGGAATAGGAAAGAGTCAGTGCTACCATACAAGAGTTGAAACAAAGGCATAAAACAATGGGCATCACATAGTGCTTGAAGGGCACTCAAGACATGAAGAAGCTGCAGACATAGTTGAAAGTAGCGTGAATGCAGAAGAAATAAAGAAAAGAAGAATTGGAAGCCCTCCAAGAACAAGCAACACAAGTGATTGCACAATTGGAGGAAGAGAAGACAAGTAGAGCACAGGTACAAGCAAAGAGGGAAACACTAATTCAATAGGAAATAGAAGTGCAGACAATAGAGGTGCTAAAAAAAACATTGTGCAGATGAAAGAGAAAGTAAAGGAACTAGCAGAAAATTTCCACAATCTGGACAGAGCAGTGTAGGGAGTGTGCACTACCTAAGTGGCTCATGATGAGCCACATGTCAGTGTTGGGGGCCTATTGGGTGCAGGCCTATTTTGAGGAAAGACCCAATTTTGGAGGGAAAGGACTAATATTGGAATAGAACAATTGGCATGAAAATAAACATGCGCGAGGAAAAGTAGCATGCAAGAGGAGTAGCATGAAAGGTGCACAGGAAGTTAAACATCACCATGTTAGGGTAAGGGTTTTGGTAAATATTTTAACAGCTAGAATCCCCAAAAGTAGTATAAATAAGAACCTAGTAGTTTTAGGTCGGGGGTTCGGTTCTACTCGAATACTAGTCAAGCTCGACTATTGTAGTTCAATTATTGTTTTGATATTTTTGTAAGCTTTGGAGTTGTAGAAGAGTCAAGTAGGCCAGATTTTGAGGGTTAGTTCATAGGCTAAGGACCCTGGTGTGATCTAGTCCTCCTCACAGAGGTCATTGAACCTTTTCATGATTGTATGATGGGAGATGTAGTGCGCGCATTGCCATATTTTGCAGAAAACTAAATAAAAGAGCAAAAAAGCCAAATATTTGTGGATGTATCCCAGGAGGGGGTGAACCACGGTAAAAACATGTGTTATCTGTGATGTTTATTATATATTTACCTTCTGTTAGTATTTATTTTATGAATGGATGAATGAATGGTTGAGTTAGATCTATTAAAGTGCATGCATGGGATTAACAGATGAATGAATCCTAGGAATAATAGATTGAATAATCAGTTTAATGAAAGAAGAATATAAAATACAATCTCATATCCCCACTCATTCCTAAACTACAAGCACTTGAGAATTGCAGTCACCCATAGAACTATCTCGGGTGAGACTGCGTAGGGAAGTCTCTGTCTTGTGTTGCCTTCTGTTTTACTAGGAGGGTCGATAGTTTTAGAGGGTTTTTTTGGAAACTTTCTCATATCTGAACCTGGATCAGCCCAAGAAGTAGAAGAGAAATATGTAAACCAATAGTACATGGCTTTTTCAATGTCGACTGGGATGGAGATCTTGATCGACAAAGGTTATCTAGTGGATATGTGTTCAAGATGTTTGGTGGAGCAATTGACTAGATGAGTAAGAGAAAGGTGGTCATAGCCTTGTCAAAAACAAAATATGAATACATGGCAGCCACTCATGGAAGTAAAGAAGCAGTATGGCTACAAAGGTTGTGTTCAGGAATAGATTTTGAGTAGAAATATATGAATACAAGTTGCGATGGTCAAAGCACAATATTCTTGGAAAAAAACCATGCTTATCATTCTAAGACTAAGCACATTGATGTAAAATACCATTTTGTGAGAGACATGTTGGGAAGAAACAAGGTGCCACTAGAGAAAGTAGACACGTTGGAAAACATAACAAACTCTTTGACCAAGTCTATGAGTGTTGTGAAATTCTCTTGGCGTGGAGAGGAAATGGGCATTGTTGGCCTAGGTCTATGAATGATATTTTAGAGATATCATGGTTTCAGGAAATAAAACCACAAGTGGGAGAATTTTGGGTTGTTATATTATTTGCAGTGAAAGTCTAGTCGAGGTGGATCAACTAAAAGTTGAATTCGAAGGAATCGTCAGCAAGTCGAAGGTTGAGGTGGTTCGACTAAGTAAAGACAAAGTCAAATACATAGACAACAAGTCAAAATTAGAGGTGGTTTGACTAGGTAAATTCAAATTCAAATAAATCAACAACAAATCGAAGAGGTCAATTGATAAGAGGTCAACAAGACTGAATGAAGGTCGACTGGTAGTTGACTAAATGAAGGTCAATTGGGAGTCGAAGAGGTCAACCGATAAGACTGAATGAAGTCTAGATGGTAATTAGACTTGGTATTCAACTGTAAGAGAATATTGAGATTCATGGGATTTGTGTCCAATGATCTACGTGGATCTATAACCTTCTTTGGGCGCCTTTTATTCAGGGTTTTTCCTACTATAAATCCTATAAATAAGGTGTGTGGTAATTTTTTAAAAGATAATCGTAGAATAACCAATATTTAAAGGTTGTTGGTCATGTAGATGTAAGTCGAATTGGCTACATGGTTGTTCTTGTGTAAATCAAGAAGGTATGATGTCGATTGTGTCTTAGGTGTGGACCAAGGTTAGGCATGTAACCTTTCATTCTGAATGAATAAGACAACAGGAGAGAAGAATTCTCAAGGAATTTTAGTTTTCCTGGTTTGGGTTTCCAGGGTAAAATATCTGTGTACTATGTGTTTGCTTTGTCATTTACTTTCTTGACTTAATATTTATTCCTCTCTTCTGCTATTTTTAGTGTGGAAGTGTTCCTCATTTCCTAACAGATTTATGTCAAATTGCTACACCTCTTAATGATTATTTTTCATTGTGACGATCATCAAGGATTGTGTTGCTTTGAGTTTGGTTGATTTTGGTTGGAGATGGTTAACTATGGTTGAAAATGGTTATGTTGGTTTGAGATGTTCCTTAATGGTTATGTCGCAATAAGGAATTCACCTTCACAAATGTATTTCAAATTGATGCACTTGTCAATTGTAAATTTTCATTTTTACATTCATAAAGGGTTATGTTGAATTTTTACATTTTTGAATTTGGTTGACTATGGTCGGTGATGGTTTGTTATGGTTGACAATGAGTATGTTTGATTCTAATGTTCCTCGATGATTATGTCACATTGTTACATTCATCTTGGTTGACTTTTGTTGACTTCCTACATTCATGAATGGTTATTCCACATTATTTTGTTGATCAAATGTGATGTCACATTGTGATGTTCATTAAGGGTTTTGTCGCATTGCGACATCCATCGATGGTTATGTTGGATTTTGAAATTCCTTAATGGTTATTTCAGATTGTGAAATTCATATTGTATCATTAATGGCTATGTCATGTTGGGAATTTCATCAAATTTCATGTCACGTTGTGATGTTTATTAAGGGTTTTGTTGCAATGTGACATTCATCAAAACCGATATCACATTATGACACTCATTAAGGGTTTTGTTGCATTTCAATGTTCATCAAGGATTATTTTAGGTTGTGACATTCTTCAATGGTTATGTCAAATTGTGACATTCATTTAGGAATGATGCAATTTGACATGGTACAACAAAGAATTATTTTGCAATGCAACACAACCATTGAGGAATGTGGCAATTTGACATAAGTTAGCCTTTAAAATGAATGTCGAAATTTGACATAACCATTAGTAAATGTTGTAAACTAATGGAACCATCATGAGCATGAGCATGAGCATGATAACTATGGTTGAACATGATTGAGTTTATGAAAATTTTCTCTATGGTTGAGCATGATTGTTAGGGTCCTAACCCGCACCTAGGTAGAACAATATATTTAGATGTAATAAAGGTCAATATTAATAAGGCCTTTCAATAAAATAGAATAAGGTGGATGTAAGAAGACCTAATAGAAGCTCCTGCTTCTAGAAGGATCTTCCTCTAGATGCTTCTTTTTAGTATAAATAGAAGTCGAGGGTATGAGAACCCTAGCTTGGATATTATTATAATAGAGCTCTTCTCAACTTGAGGTTGCCCCCTCAAAGAGGCTCGTGAACATTGCTTTCAGATTCAAAGTGCTATTTTTGTTGTTATTATTATATCATTTTAGTGTTATTGTGGTGAATGTTCTGGTTATATTGTTGTTATTCTTCCATTACTAGCATTTTATTTCTTCTCTGCATACATTTTTATATCTAGTATATTACAAGTGGTATCAGATCACTTTCCTCAGCAGAAAGTGTGGGTTAAATTTTTTTCAGGGTAGAGACATATTCCAACGTCTTTAAGCCACAGAGATCTTTCATTGAGCGCATAAACCCGCGGTTGAGGGATTCATACACGCGAGAAATACAAGTGGTACTTAAGCACACATATGTTGGCCACCCTTGCAACCCATGTTGGTACCCCTTTGAGTGGTAGCGCATCAGATAGCACCTATGTATGGATCGGACTAGATTACCTTAATCCCTCTTTAGATAAATCGATCAGACGCTTGACTGTTATAGTGTCACTGAGAACATCACTCAGGAAGATACTATCTAGTACCTGGGTAGTCAGGTAGTACGGTTAAGGGTATGGTCTATCCTCCTTAGTTAGTGCCCTGAGATATTGGGCTGAGTAGTATTGTTGGACCCTGCACGTATATCAGAGAGCTATAGCATAGGGAAAACCCTTGTCTGTAGAACCCTTGAATACCTAACCCTTGGGGACATAAACACAAAAAATTAAAATAGACAAGATCTATTTCTGCGCAACTATGTTCGGGTTGCCAAGTAAATACACATTTCTTTCTAGTTAAGCATTTGGGCATTTCCTCTCTGTAGTATTCTTCAGATCAGACGTAAAAAAAAAAAAAAGATTATGGATGATCTTTAATATGTCACCCATATTCCAATAGGGGGGATGCAATTCATAAACATTGCATTGAAACATAAACTTAAAGGAATGATGCAAGGTGATATAACCCTAAATGAACATAACAATGTGAAGTAACCATTTAGGAATGATGCAATTTAACATAATACAATGAACATGTGTAGAAAGTGACTTAACCATTGAGGAATGTATCTATTTGACATAAGTTAGCCTTGAAAATGTTACATCACATTGTGATGTTCATTTAGGGTAGTGTAACCAAATGTGATATCACATTGTGACATTTATTAAGGGTTTTTGGCACTATGATTGACCATGGTTGATTATGTTTGTGAAGGGTTGACTATGGAAAATCATGTTTAACTATGATTTACATTAGTTAACTATGGTTTCCTTTGGTTACTCATGGTTATATTGGATTGCGACATTCCTCAATGGTTGTTTCACATATCAACTTTCACCTTGGTCGACTTATCTCAAATTGCTACACTTCTCAATGGTTATTTCGCATTGTGGTAATCATCAAGGTATGAGGGATGCAATTCACAAACATCGTACTAAAACATAACTATAAAGGAATGTCTTAAACTATTGGAACCCTCATGAGCATGAGCATGATCATGTTAACTATGGTTGAACATGATTGAGTTTATGAACATGTTCACTATGGTTAAGCATGATTGACTATCGATGACCTTTAATATGGTACCCATATTCTAATAAGGGGGATGTGATTCATAAACACCACATTGAAACATAACCCTAAAGGAAATTTGCAAGGTGACATAACCCTAAATGAACATCACAATGTGATGTAAGCATTTAGGAACAATGAAATTTAACATAATACAATGAAGATATGTAGCAATGTAGCAATGAAACATAACCATTGAGGAATGCATCTATTTGACATAAGTTAGTCTTGGAAATGTTATGTCACATTGCGACATTCATTTAGGGTAATGTCACCATGTGACATTCCTTTAGGGTTATGTTTCAGTGCAATGTTTATGAATTGTGTCCCTTGTATTGGAATATGGGTGTCAGATTAAAGGTAATCCATAGTCAACAATTTATAAACATCGCACTGAGTTGACTATGGTTGAAAATGTTGATTATGATGATAAATGGTTGACTGTGGTTGACCATGTTGATTATGGTGAGAAATGGTTGACTATGGTTGACCATGTTGATTATGGTAAGTGGTGGTTGACTATAATTGACCATGTTGATTATGATGAGTAACAATTTACTCTGATTGACCATGTTGATTATGGTAAGTAATGGTGGTGAGGTGAGTAATGATTGAATATGATTTACCATGTTGATTATGGTGAGTAATGGTTGACTATGGTTGACCATGTTGATTATGGTGAGTAATGGTTAACTATAGTTGACCATGTTTTTTTTTTTGACAAGAACGGTTATGTTGCATTAATCGGCTTTCTGGAAAGCCTGAATCAGAAAGTTACATATCTGAAGAAGGTTGGTGACCTCTAATAGTGTTGCCAACCTTCTTGTGAATGTCTTGGGAAACCAATCCCATCTGCTTCTTGAGCTAATTCGAGAAGATGACAAAAATTGCATACATGAGTAAATTCTCACAAATTGTGAGCATAGTAGAAGACAGAAGAAAAGCATTAAACCGAGGGGGATGAAGATTTCCCCTTAATGTAGGGATCCATCTTTTTCTGAGAACCTAAAGAAATGTTGGAGGCCGCCTCCTTTTCTCTGCACGCTTTATTGGTCTTTCACCCTCGGGTAAGGGGTGGAGACAGAACTGATTTGTCTTCCGATTCGGAAGTTTCCACAGAGCCTCTAGAGGGGACTGAAACAACCAGACCTGCAGAGGCAGAAGGTTCAGGAGCTGAAGCCCGAGTTTCTTTTGCTACCATTGTTTCTGGGGGGGTGGAATCTGGAAGGCTTTTGTCTACCGGGGGATCTTCCTTAACTGTTGTTGCTTCTGGATCTAGGGCTTCCTCCTCCTTCAGCACATCAAAGTTGTTTTTATTTTCTAGAGTTGCCTCCACCGTATGGGTGGCCTTTGGGGCCTGGGCTAGCGAATCCTTTCGCCTTGGCTGCCTTCGTCAGTTAGTTACTGGTTGAAAATCATCTTCTTTGACTGGTCCCGACTCCTCAGAGGTTTTGGGGCAGCTTTTTGCGAAATGACCGTAAGTATGGCACTGGAGGCACTTCAAAGGAATCTGCTCGTAGTCTAGCTCTTGGATATGGCACCATTCCATCAAGGAGAGCTTAATGGCATCTGGAAGTCCTTTTTCGAGATTCACCTCAACACAAATATGAGCGCAGGTAAATTGATCCCCCTTCGGCTCCGCCCTGTCCAGGAAACGCCCAAGCTTATTTCCAATGTCCTCCAGAGAGCTTGTCCCCCAGAGATGCAAGGGAAGGTGAGGCAGCCTAACCCAAACAGGGGCTGCTGTGATCTCGGCTCCGGGGTTGAAGTCAAGAGTCCAGGGGGCTAAGAACAGCCCTCTTGACCCCATGAAATAGGGTCCAGATCTGAAAACTATATCACGGTCCACTTTCCTCGTGAAGCTGAAGACAAAAAAAACCCTACCTATTGCGCACAGAGTAACGTTTCCCTGTATCAGCATCTTCCAATGATCATCCATCCATTCCTCCATTGTTTTGGGTCTTGGCCATAACCCTGTAAACTTTCTGATGAGGTCATTTTCTGCTAGAAGGAGGGAAAGCTTGCAAGGGTCCTCTGGAGCTAGCTCCAGAGAAGGGATCTCCTCCATATTCTTAACAAACTTAGACGAGAGAGAAGGCTTGGATTTAGGTCCTGCTGAGCAGACTAACGTTTTGAAATCTTTCAAAGGGTATTTTTCCAACTCGGCAATCGGGACTGGGGCCATCGTTGTAGGCGGCGACCACCAGCAAGCAAGAGGCGGAGCAAGTCGCAGAGGCCACTTCTCCAAAACGCATGCCAAAACCCTGGTCACTGCTCCAATCGAAGACGCGCCCCTGCAACCAAACCAAAACGCATGCAAACTCAAGTGAGAGGGATGCTCTGATATGCCAATCTGCGGCCCAAAGGGGATCCCTGGTCGCTGCTACAGTCGTCCCTGCAATCAAAACTAGATCAAAGGCGGCTAGGGTTTAGGCGCTAGCCGCGTTGCTTCCGTCTCACTTCATCCGGCTCCTCCTCCCGATCTATTTCCCTACTTTTCACTCAATAGATCTGCAAATACCAACTATAGTTGACCATGTTGATTGTGTTTAACCATGGTTTATTATGGTAATTTTGCATTGTGATATTCGTATTGGTTGAATAATGTCAAATTTCTACATTCTTCAATGGTTGTGTTGCATTGCAACATACATCTTCATTGCCTTAGGTCAAATTGCATTGTTCATAAATGGTTATGTCACATTGAAACATTCATTTAGGGTTAAGAAATGTAGAAAGCTAACATGATGTTAGCCATGGTTTCCACATGTGATTATGACCCATTGAATTTAGATGAATTGATATGTTCCTCAATGATTGTGTTGCATTACAACATTTTGAGTTTGTTTAAGTGTGGTTGACTATGGTTTACTAGTGTTTACCATGATGTACGTGGTTGACCATGGTTACTATGTTGTTACAACATTTTGAGTTTGTTTGAGTTGGTTGAATATGGTTGACTATTGTTTACCATGATGTACGCGGTTGACCATGGTTACTATGTTTATGTTATTTGATGGTTATGTTGCATTCACCATGTTTAGTATGATGAGCATAATGTATACGAATAATAATAATAATAATTTTTATAAATAATATAAAAAAAAAAGTTTTTTTTTTATCATTTAAATTAAACTTGCAATACATTATTTTAATTTTTAGAGATTAAAAATAAGCATTTACATTGTTGTGATTCTCTTAAAATTATTTAATCTTATAACATACATGACTATAATATGAATTGATAATTTAAATTACATGTTATTTATTATTTTTAATTTATTATTTTTTAGAGATTAAAATTAAATATTTACATTTTTGTCATTGTCTTCAAATTATTGAATCTTCCAACACACATAATTGATAAAAACTTCTTAAAAAATTTAACAAAAAAAATCAAATAACCATGAAACAAATAAATATTTCAATTTATATTTATGTAACTATGATAAAAAACAAATATTTCAATTTATATAATTTATATGTATGTAACTATGATAAAAAAACAAATATTTCAATTTATAATTTATATTTGTATTGTGAATGAGGTTAGTATTATATAAATAATATGTGGTATTGAAGTATAAAACTCTCTGTTATCACTGAAATTTCGTCTGCACATGGCGACAAGAACTCAGCATCGTCAAAACAGTAATGAAGTCATTCATGGCACTGAATTAATTTCACAGCATTCCAGAAAGGTCAAAAACTATACAAAGTAACCAAAAATTGAAGGGCGCTTTACAGAAGTTTGGTGCGCACGCATATGCGTAGAACAGGAACGTACCATGCACGCACGATGCGCTGTTGTTGGCGCAAAAACCCACGCACCTGCTAAACGGCGCATTTATTGAATTGGTTGGCCTCCCAACCACTTATGGATCAACTCCCAAGCCGATTTGACCCTCAAATCTGAACTGAATCCGCATGGTAGGCTGGTCAAAGACCTAATGAATCCCTAAAGAGCCCCTTTTCACACTTCAAAGGAGTTACATATCTAACTCACATTTGGGACTAGAAATTGAAGTAACAATCCTTGAGTATGCTCTTCTCTTACGCCTTCAAGCGATCTTGAGAATCAGAAAAAGATTCTGAAAACAATCTCATCTCCCTTAACAAAATTTCAAAACCTTTAGGAGAGGACAAAGGCCCTTTTGGGACCCCTCTTAGTTTCATTTTTCAAACATCTCTTAAATTTGCAATGGGCCCATACATGTCCACATGTCACAAAGATAGGATAGTGTTTAGAATTTCGCTTTCTTAGATCAAAACACTAGGAGAGTTTAAAGGTTTGTAACAGGCCCACACATGCCCACATGTTCAATCTAGGATAGTTTCATTCTTTTTCTAGATTATCTCACACATAGGGAGTTAAAGGATAGTAACGGACCCACATGTCCACATGCTAGCTTCCTAGGGCTTTTGAATTCCGCAAGGTTGTACCAATGACATATAGCTAATTAGGTAATCAAACTCTTGTAAGGACCAAGCGAAGTCCACATGCAGCAAGGTGACATCTAATTAACTAAAATTCGGCACACTTTCACTCACACACAAAAGTCACTTCTCACTCACATAGATTCTTCTCGAAACGTGGAGGTCTAAGTACGTTTCCTCCAAAGGGATTCCAAAAAAAACCCATCTTTTCTTGACAAGACTATCCACTCCCACTTTTAATCAAACGAGGTTGGTTTTCACCCCCAGCCTCACAAAACAACTTCATCTAAAAACTTTCTAAAAAATCACTAAGTTTTCCTCCACAAGAGGTGCCAAAAGAAATTTTTAGTCTAGGTAGGATTTCGGAGATAGGCATCCAAATAACTCCCCGTTATCTGGTTCTCATATTTTCAAAACATAGAGGTTGACAAATAGGGAACTTCAAATCCTCCAAGTCAAGTGTTCCAATCACCATAAGGCAGGGAGATACACGTGAAGGATCGAAGGCCGAGTTCTGGTTGTTTTGTGCATCCCCCCTTGAGGCACCCACCTCTTGGACGGGATCCAGCCCGTGACCCATTTCTTAGGCCGAAAATCTAAATGTCGCACTTTGACCGAGGTACCTAGTGACCAACTTTAGGACATCTACCCAGGTGGCGATTGTGGGTTGCAATTGCACCTTGATTGGATTTTGTGTGTCTATTGGGAAATATCGCTAGCTCTTTCAGGATATGCCCCCTCTACCCGTCATTATAACCAATTATTTCATCCTTCACTAGTTTCTCTTCTGGTGACTTCAGACCCCACTGTTGAGTACTATTGGAAGGTCCAGTGCTATTTGAGAGGAAGGACGTTACGTCTTCTAGGACACGAGTATTTTATTTCTTTTTTGATTTCCCCACGCGAACAAAACCCCCTTACCCACATATATGCTTCTTTCTCATTTTATGTATGATGCACATCTGATTACAGTTTGATTTGGATATATATATATATTGTGTAGACAATCACAGCAAAGACTCTTGTTTCTATTTTTCTCTCACCACTTTTTGCACACATTCACATAACTAGTCTGACATCATAGGGGAACCACAGAACCCCCATCGTTCACAACGCTTTCTCAACCTCCCTCCTATCTTAGGGGGAGTATCTGGTCGTACCCGCTCATCGGTACCTCCTTCACACACTCCTGTGAGTGCTACTATTTTAGGATCAGATTTGCTTGGTTCTACATTACTTGGGTCCACTTCCCAAGGTCATCCATTCACTCGCTCTCCTTTGCACGGAAGTGGGGGACCCACTTCCTCTTAAGGAGGGAGCACCAAACCACCTAGTCCCCATCAAGGGTCAGGTTCACAACACACTATGGCTGGAGCTAACCCTCCCACCCCACTACAGATGCCATATTTGGCCTCTCTCAACATACCA
>JZKD02S1998108.1:217811-228188 GCA_000966675.3 Picea glauca
ACCCCCTTATCAACAACCATACCCTGTTGCTATACCTCCACCCATTAGTGGACCACCACCGGCACCTCCCATACATCCACCTCTTCCAGCCACTAGTGGTACTCCCTCAACATCATCTTATAGTACTAGCGAAAGTGCTACGCCTTCCTATGTACCTTATGGATCGGTACCACCACAGAATCCATACTTCCCTTTTCCTGGTCCACCATAGCCCATGGCTCCCCCACATCCTCACGCGGGGGTAAATTTTGTTCAACCCTCTGCCGCTCAACAATACCAAAATTTTGAATAGTTGAACACAGCCAATCCAACCCATCCATAGAACAATTCCAAAAAGAAAGGACAGAACAGGAATAACAACAACCCTGATCAAGGCGGGAATCAACCCCCACAGCATCAACCCACTAGGGGAAACCAGAACCAAGGCAACCAAAACCCCCAAGGGGGAAATAAAAACAAACACCAAGGGTGGAATAATGTTAAAACCATATTACCTTGTGCCCTTTGTGGAGAGTTCATCCATTACACTCACCATTGCCCCCAGATCGCTGATTTGAAATGGTTGAAAGACTCTGGGAGCCTCCCTCCTTCTCCTGCACAACCTGCCCCTCAGAAGTCACCACAACAATACGCACAAAAAACCCCTCCCGTCGTGCTGCAAAATCCTATCCCACATCAAGGTGTAATAAACACCCAACATGACACACATCATCCCCCACCTCAGGTGGGCCAATACCACAACCCCAACAATCCAGCAGAGCGAACAATTCTCCTCACCAGTGAGGAAGAAATTCTTCTGCAAACATGCAATCGTTAGTATCATACACCAGCTGAGTCTACTCCTATCTCTCCAGAGACAAACCCTACCCCGACGGGACCCCCGTTGGTGATCCCTCGCCCTTCCGCCGAACCCCCACTACGCATCCCTCGCATCCCATTGCGCAGGAATATCCACAACCCACAGGCTAGGGTAGCTCATAGCTATAGTTTAGTCGATGACTTAGCACAATCCCCGGCTGCCATGTCAGTCTTAGAAGTCCTCCAGACTTGTCCTACGCAATAGAAATCACTACTTTCTACCTTGGGGGCAGTCGACCCTGCTAATACTCAACTCATCACCTTTGATCTTAATAGCTACGAACCTCGTCTTCCCGCCTTGGTCGCTATTCAAATACCAGTAAAAATACGGAACATCACCGTTCATCGGTGTATCATCAATGAAGGGGCATCTACATGCATCATGTCCAAAACAGTATGGAAAAAACTCGGTTCCTCGGAACTCATACCCTCTGCCATCATCTCCTGAAGGGCTCTTCCAAAATGTCCCCATGGAACTCGGGGGCAAAACTATTCTCATTGACATCGAAGTTATCGACGCTCCGCTCGATTACAATATCTTGTTCGAACGTAGCTACATGTATGCTATGAAGGAAGTGGCATCTTCCATCTTTCGAACAATCATGTTCCCCCACAATGGAAAGATTTTGACCATCGACCAAGTCTCACATTATGAGCCAAACCCATCTGCCAATCTCGATAACATTCTTCCTCTCATCCACACCAACAAAGACGCATATCCACTCGTCGAGATGGGTCCTGGGATTTTCAAAGATCCATCCTTATTAGGGACATACCATGGAGCACCACCACTCCTTCCCCCTAATCAAGTATGCGTCATCTCATCTAACAGAACTCCCACGGAGGATTCTTGTCCTCCTCAGGAGGCTTCAGTCATTCCTGACGTCTCAATAGTCGCAGAACCACTCCCATAGGAGCCTCCTGCGCACTCGTCAACCCCTATGATCCACGATTCCACATCCACTCAGGGGCATAATCCCATTTGGGAAACACTACCCCAACCCCTCACCCAAATTCCCTTCTTTTACCCTCCTCCAGGTATTGAATCTTTTCAGGTAGCCGCAATGCTCACACTACCTAATATGGTGTTAGCAATCCCAGTTTGGTATTTACACCCACCAGAGATGGTCCCTTGACCATCCCTTCCCACACAGGAAGGACTTCCCATGATGATTCTCGTCCTTACCCCCACTACCCCCATACTCCCTAACCCCCCTTCTACAGCTGGGGGCAGGAGAAAGAAGAAGTAGCCCACAGCTCCACTTCCTCCACGCATCCCACCACCTTGCACACTATGTGAGAAAGAGGGTCACCAAACCAACAACTGCCCATCACTACTGGAATTACGGCATTTGATTCCACTCAATCAAACTCCCACAACACCCGTCACTACTACTAGTCCTACTACCACCCAAACTTCCAGTAGTAAAGGGTTGAGGACCAAATATGCTTGTGCTATCTGTTCAGAGTATGGCCATTATACCCATCATTTCCCAGCACTGCCACACTTCCGGCAGACATTAGTTGTTATACACCAAAACTTCCAGAACAACCCACACCCTGCTACGTCCTCTTCAAATATCACTGACATCCGCTATGTCACCACTTCCGTCAATGAACGTCTGAGATGCCCTTGCTCTCTCTATGATTCATTAACTCACTTTACATACTAGTGTCCTATGATCCTCGCATACAGGCAACGTCAATTGGCCTTGCGTCACCAACCCGCAGAGGCGATAATTAACATTTCCTCACCACTATAGGATCTTCATGTCATTTCTTCTGAACCCGAGGCACTCCCAACTCCTCCTTGGTTCTTAGATGATGTATCTGAGGATTTACCCTGTAACCCCCCCAACTCTCCTGCTCATTCCCCTACAGAAACTCTCCATCCAACCACCACGGGTACCCCTCAGTACTTCAATATATGGTTTATGTTGAGTGAACCCTCCCCATATCCTAACATTGTTCCCCCTGCTTCTTCATCAAGGGGCAATCACACTATCACTGCGGTCACTCCTCACGACCCCTTGTATTCCTGGTGTTTCCTATGCGACAAGGAAATACTCAAAGAGCTAAACCACCCAGACTCTCCCTGGGATGCACTACATCATCGCGCCCTCTTCTCTCCACAGGAAGCTCCCATGCCTCCTAACCAAAACCCCATTTACGCGGTCGAAACCAAATATTTTATCCCATCAGGGCATATCAATTGGTTAACAATCCCATTCCTGCCCCCGACGCTTTTGAAGAAGGTAATCTGGCCAACATTTCCCCCACCATCAAAATCGACATTTCCATTAAAAATGGCATCGTTGAAGAAATCATCATTGGAGTCGCTTGCACTCCTCAGGAAATCGCCACATATAAAGCCCTCTTCCAATAATATAGGGATATTTTCACCTGGTCATACACCGAAATGCCTGGCCTCAATCCCTCTATTGTCGAGCATCACATCGACACCTGGCCTGACATCACACCATTTCGCCAGAAACAACGACCACTACACCCATCCAAGGCCGCGGATATCAAAGCCGAAATTGACAAATTATGTACGGTCGGATTTATTTACCCCATCTCTTACACTTCATGGGTTTCCAATCCTATACCCGTTGACAAAAAACAGGGCACTATCCCCGTTAACACCGACTTTCCTGACGAACATCTTTTTTACATCGCTTTCGATGATCCTTGGTATGGCGACCTCCTCGTCTACCTACGAACTCAAAATTTCGGTAACCACCTATCACAAGATGATCGTCGGCGTATTCGCCATCAGGCCCCCCGCTATCTCCTCATCAGAGACATCCTATACCAGCGGGGCGTCGACACCATTCTTCGTCGATGCCTGACTATTGACGAGGCTGACAAAGTCTTAAACGACTACCACAGTGGTGCATGCGGGGGCCATCTTTCGGGTATATCCACTACTCAAAATATTATTCGGGCTAGTTACTTTTGGCCTACCCTGTTTCATGATTGCATTCATGCTGTGAAACGATGTGAGCAATTTTAGCTCTATGCCAACAAAGCCCGCGCTCCCCCCGCTCTTCTTCACCCTGTCATTACTGTGGGCCCCTTTTGTAAATGGGGCATCGACTTTATGACTTGTAATCCCCCCTCCAACAATGGTCACAAATACATTGTTGTTTCCATTTATTACTTCACCAAATGGGCCAAAGCTATGCCCACTTTCAACAACACCGCTGACACTACAACGTGTTTTTTCTTTAACCATGTCATATCCCGTTTTGGAGTACCACTCCAACTTGTTTCCGACCATGGGAAACAATTTGAGAATGAGATCTTCGTCAAACTCTCATCTCGACTAGGCTTCTCTCACAAGTTTGCCTCGCCATATTACCCTCAGTCAAATGGACAGGTCGAGGCAGTGAACAAAGTCCTCAAGACCATGTTACAGCGCATGGTTAATAAACATAAAACCAATTGGCATCATATGTTATTTTATGTGCTATGGGCTTATCAAACAACAGTAAATACCACTACAGGTTTCACGCCATTTAATTTAGTTCATGGGGTCGAGGCAACTCTTCCCATCGAGTGCGAAATTCCCAACCTATGCACCGCAATTGAGCTTTTACCTGACACTGCTCCAATGGAGCAGCGCTTGCTGAACTTGGAGTCTCTGAATGAATATCATCGATCTTCCTTACAGAACAACGAGGCAGCTAAAAAATGATCCAAAGCTACATTTGATCACCATGTCAACCTTCGATCATTTCGCGAAGGCAACCTCGTCCTGGCCTATGATATCGCCCATGATACCTTTGGCCATGGAAAATTTGAATCACTTTGGCATGGCCCTTACATCCTCCAACATTGCCTCACCAAAGTCGCATACATCCTGGCCTCCCCCGAAGGCCTCTCACTCAAGGAACCCGTCAATGGGTTATACCTCAAGAAATTTTATGCTTAGAAGTAGTCATTCTACTTTAGGTTAGTTTTTCTTCTTCTTTTTAGTGTTTTTAATCTTTTTTCTCCTACCCTCTCGTCTAAACTATCCTTTGTGCTATTGACAGATGCTTCCTACACTATTCTACCACATTGGTTACACCGACGGTGCCAGCCATTGGACACAAAATCTTGCTTCGACGGTTTGGGCGCTATACACCCCCTCACACGAAATGCTACATACCAGCGGCATCTGTTTGGGACCAGCAACCAACAACCAAGAAGAATACACTGCGGTCATTGGCCTCCTGGCCGATGCCCAGCGTCATCATATTCTCCACCTTAGCATCTTCCTCAACTCTCAATTAGTCGTTCTCCAGCTCAACAATGTATACCGTGTACGTGATCCATGCCTCTTTCGCAAATACCTACAGGTTAGACTGTTATCTCGAAATTTTGATTCCATTACATTTACACATATTCCAAGACAATTGAATCACACTACAAATCAAATAGCTAACATGGTGTTAGATTGGCATATATCACATCAAGCTACACATACATAAACATCCCACAAAATCCTGTCACAGCATATAGATAGAATAGACATCATCATAATCATCAACACAAAACACATGTAGACAACATCAGAATCTCAAAATGTGTATACTCATGTATATATAAAGACCTCTCAGGCCATATGAATGTTTACATACAAAAAATACATGTATCCGCAGGCCAATGCAGCACCTCGGTACAAAAATCAGCTCACCAGCCTATAAACAAAAAGATATACATCAGTCAGGGTGCCTCTATCGCACCCCCACCTGCTCCTCCCTCCAGAGGAGGTGGTGGCCCACCACCACCCGCCCCAGGCGGTGGCGGCAGACCACCCACAGGACCCTCCTACCCCGGCGGCAGGCATCCACTCGTCATCGCGGAAAGCACAGCTGCTCATCGCACTATAGCCCCGCCATGGTGGCGGTACTCCTATACACTACTCCAGGAACCCCTCATCCTGGATGCGTATCCACATGCCCTCAGGCACGTCCTGCAACACCATCTCCAGACGACGGCGTATGTCATCAAAATCACCTCCGGCCACCGCCGGAGGAGTGTGTGATGGCCTCGCACCAGGGTCATCGAACCGACGTCTCCTCGCTGCCCTCTCGGGCTCTGTTGGTCGCCCCATGGCCTCATCCCGCTGACGTCTCTCTCCATGCGGCAATATCTCCATCTCTCATTGAGCCAGTGCTCTCTGCATCTCCACCTCGCGCCTGCGAGGTGCCACATCTACACATGCATAAAACAACAACAACCAATAGTATCATCATCTATATCACATACATATAGACTGATATCTCAAAAAACAACATAAAATCAAAAACATGCACAATGTTAAGCGTACCTCGATGATCAAACACCTCCCTAGGAGGAAACACCATGTTCGGGTCACCCCGGAAGTCAACCCCCGCATAGGGGTACCGAAGTACCACCTACAGCATCTACCGCCATATCCGCGTCGCCTCGACTAAAAAGTAGTGGCCACCTTCGCCACCACCATGGCGAACCAAAACTGTAGACCACCGCCTCAATCGCGGCTCTCGTGCCCCCGGCATCTCTAGTAGAACTCTCGAGCGCAACATCGGTACCCTATCCAAGAACCAGGCCACTAGGATGGACCTGAAAGAAAACTCTCCTCCATCCGTGGACTGACAGCGGTCCAACTGTGCCACCATACTCGTATGTAGCATCATCCCCCAAGCAAACCGCTCGCCATCCAACACTCTCTCCATCACCAATAGCTGGCCACCACTAATCCGTTGGGTCACCACTGACCCATATATCCGAACAATCATCGCCGCTATACATCGATGTGTCAGGGAGTCTATCGCATTGATACTCACCACCGTCCCGGACATAAAATCTGGGCCTGAGCAATATCTTCGACCAACCTCGTCCAGCGAAGTAGTCCTCGGCATCACCGGCTCCACTGATAAGGGCGTTCCCCGAAATGGGAGCCCAGTCAAAAAATAAATATCCTCCATCACCGTGATGGGGATCTGCTCTCCCCGAATGAGGAAGTAGTGTAGCTCCGGACTCCACATCTAGATCAGCAACTACAACAGATACTCCTGTGCATGTATCAACGGGCACTTAAAGAACTTTAGCAACCCGCAGGTCGCCAAAGTCACACGTACACCGGGGTCCTCAATGGCCACGGCGTCTCGCAGTTGGGCCCAGTCTCTCTCTCTCCACCACACTGGCATCGTCACTGTTGGCCACCTGCAAACAACATAGATTCCTATATCAACTCAGATAACCATCAACAGCATCAAATAGACTCATTTTTACCCTTAAAAACTTGCCTCATAGGTGCAGTTTTTATCACCCACAGGCGCGCACACATGCGTGCCTGTTCACTATATAGGCGTGCATATATGCACGCCTGTTCACTGCACAGGTGTGCTCCTGAGCACGCCTATTCACCATACATTCACGCACAGATGTGCGCCTGTCCAACTCACAGGCGCACTCTGATGCGCGCCTATTCAACTCACAGGCGTGCCCCTAGGGAATGCCTTAAATTCCCCCTACCACGCACCCATGCGTGTATATTCGGTGAACAGGCGCACACGTATGCGTACCTTTCACTGAATCGCCCGCGCATGTGGGCCTGACACCCCCTAAAAAACCCCTAACTACCCCTATATGGCCCTCCGTACAAACCCTGCCCAAAAATTGAAAACCTATTTCTATGCAGGATGATCAGACCACCAACTTGATACTCGCAGAATGGCGATCGGATGCCTCATCCTCCCCGAATATCCAAATATCCTCTGAAATCTGCTCGTCCAGTCATTGTTGTATCAGGTACAAATGAGGTGGAAATGTGGGCCCTACAGCTATATATAGGCCTTTTGCCAAACTTCCACTCACCATTCCGGGAGCCCAAGGTGTCCATTTTTCAAACCGTCTTCAGCCACAGGATCAGCATCCCGCCATCTACATCATAGCTATCCCTGGGTCACTTTTCATCCCAATCCCCCGGGGCACCTTTTTTCCATATCATGGTCAGGTACGCACGCGCATTGTCACATTTGTCCAATAAATGCTCTTATCTTTGATTCTCTTCAAATATGGTTCACTTTGGGTATTTGGTTATTCTGTGCATAGGTACTGGCTCGTCATTTCATGAACATTCTTCCTTCAGGTATATACTCAGCACTGGTATGTAGTTTTTCCCAATGTATCGCACTTGCATTTCCAGTCATACCCTCTGATGTTCACCTCTAGGATCTCCTTTCCCAGCTCTGCAGTACCCACGCCTCCATTTGCATCATCGGTACTGTTACCCGGTAGCATTCTCACCCACATGATTTGTCCCATTCATAGCACCCTTTTGGCACTCTTTGACACTCATGTTGTTCTTCATTTCCCTTTAGGGATGGGAGTCCTGATAGTCTTTCATCATGTCGTGAATTAGCCACATACTTCTTCTCTTCATTTTGCTAGCTTCCCATATGGACTCCTAGATCATCTCTTCATGGTTCTATTTTTTTTACCTGCACCTCCGCAGGATCATGAACCCTCCATTTCATCCACCATCATTTTGCCCATCTGAGAACCTATCTTCATTTCACCTACTTCATACAGAAACTCACCAATGGGACCCCCACCCTTCATCAGTTTTCCAAGCAAATTCTTCCCTCCCTGGGGCACTCATTTCACACTGGGGCACCCGTTTCTGTATTTGTACATTTCTCCCCAAATTATTCATTATTTATTGTACAAATGCCTTTATTTCCAGTCATTACATTTTATTTTTTCGTCACCATTGGCAACTTGCTTCCTTTTGGCCACACGCAACCCATGTCACCCTTGGTTGGAGCATTACTTCTCATCTACCCTTGCCGGCATCGTCCATATCTTCAAAGTACTACCCAGGTCACTTACCTCTACCCTCTGAATTTGTTCACCTTATCCCACCTCTGGCACAACTTATCACTGGTCTTGTCGTCCCCCTGACACTCGACCTTGTTACGCGGTTGCGACCACTTTTTATCTCATACATCCTCCAACCAAGGGAATTCTTGAGTCTTCCATGTCTTGACTTTGTCCATGTACCTCTTCCACTTCCTCACCTCAATAGATTCCATGAAGCCCTTTGCTTCTGGGAGTCGCATCCCCCTTTTGTCGACATCAGCACAATTTTCCAGAAGGGCGACAATATCTTGATTCTCATTTTCCATTGAATGAGAGATCTCGGATGGCACAGGGGGACACACCATTTCTCCCTGCTGTCGTTGGCCCCCATAACATTTGACGCCAACACTTTCTCATGTTACGGTGGGTCTTACTTTGCGACTATTGCAGTTATTGTTATCATTTTCCGAAGACCTCTGAACTGGGTAGGGCCATCAAATGCCTGCATCATCATCACTGCTTAGTACCGGGATCATTGCCTATTGTTCAGAGTATGTTCCTTTGCAGAATTGTCTTCTGCCTTTATCATCACCACCCCTGAGGGCGCTGCAGTTGTCTACACCAACACTTCAGTCATCTTTTTTCAGAGTTACATAACATGAGCATGGGGCATGCCTGCCTCGTTTGTACACAGTTTTCTATTTTTTGCACACCTCTCCGAAGGTCGGGTCCTACCGGTTCCTTTTTTCTCCAACAGATCGCTCTGAACGGTCCCACTATTGCTCTCCCTTACAACCATATTCTCAGTAGAAGAAACATTGATGGATTTCGGCTATACGTATGCTCCTTACCTCATCCATCAGGGGGCATCTATTATCACTGAAATTTCGTCCGCACATGGCGACAAGAACTCAGCATTGTCAAAATAGTAATGAAGTCATTCATGGCACTGAATTAATTTCACAGCATTCCAGAAAGGTCAAAAACTATACAAAGTAACCAAAAAATGAAGGGTGCTTTACAGAAGTTTGGTGCGCGTGCATATGCGCGGAACAAGAACGTACCATGTGTGCATACACGCATGATGCACGGATGTTGGCGCAAAAACCCGTGCACCTATTAAACGGTGCATTTATTGAATTGGTCGGCCTCCCAACCACTTATGGATCAGCTCCCAAGCCGATTTGACACTCAAATCTGAGTTGAATCTGCATGGTAGGCTAGTCAAAGACCTAATGAAGTCCTAAAGAGCCCCTTTTCACACTTCAAAGGAGTTACATAATCACCCAATGCAATGCTATAAAAAGCCATGAAGAAACATCATTTTCTCAAAGAATTTCATGTAATGTTATGCTGCTTATATTGTTTTAAGGACTCACTCCTTGGCAATAACACATTGGCACCATTTCATTGAGCTATCCACCTCTCCATTGAGTGGATGTGATAGGAGTTCTTTCACCATCATTCCCATTTTCTCATTGAAAGGAGAGCAAGTTTGTGAGGGCCCAAGAGCTTCCTTTGGAGGAAGAAGGGACTCATAGTCCCCCTTTCTTCATTGTACTTTTATTTCATCAATTGATCAGCCTAAAAACATTGGTGATATTGGTCTTTTTGTGTTTGTTATTTCTTTATCCATATGCTCATGATTTTAGTTTGTATTAGTTTAATTCTTGCTTATAG
>JZKD02S1998108.1:238826-277063 GCA_000966675.3 Picea glauca
GGATATCATGGAATACGCTAAGATTGGAGCACCAAGTTTTGATGGGAAGAACTATGCCTTTTGTAATAAAATGATGAAAACCTTTTTGTAGGAACAGGGATTTGATGTTTGTAAGTTAGTAGTAGATGGATATGTAGTGCCAACCACTCCCCCAATTGACAAATATGGAAAGAAACTTAGTGAAAACAACTCAAAGGCTAAAGACACCATTCTGAGAAGTCTAGATGATTCATTATTTCTCAAAGTTATGCATTGCAAGACTTCAAAGGATATTTGGGATAAAATTCAAAATATTTACGAAGGAGATACCAAAGTAAAAGGAGTTAAAATTCAAACCCTTAGAGCTAAGTTTGAGAAACTGAAGATGAAGGAAGATGAAGACATTCCATCCTACTTTCTATGAGTTGACGAAACATTGAACACTATTAGAGGACTGAGAGAATAATTTGATGAATCAAGGGTCGTTCAAAAGGTTTTAATATCTCTACCTATAAGATTTTATCCTGATATATTATCCCTAGAAGAAAGAACAGATCTTGACATTTTGAACATGGACAAGCTACATGGAATATTCACAACTTATGAAATGAGGATAGAACAAGAGAATCCAATCATGAAGGAAGCAACGTTCAAAGAATCCAAGAAGACAAATAAGCAAAACAAGAAAAATTCAAACCCAGATTGCAGTTGTAGAGATGATTTAGAGGAATATGAAGAAGTGGTGAACTTTGTAAGGAAGATAAAAAGAGGAACCAACAAGTACAAAGGTATGTTTCCACTGAAATTCTTTAATTGTGATGGTATTGGTAATTTTTCTTCTAAATGTCCTTATTCTAAGAATAATGGTAGAGATGGAGAAGAATATCCTAAGAAGAAAAATCAAAATCAAAAGGGAAACAAGAGAAGAAACAAAAATAAATTCTTTAAGAAACGTTTCTCCTCAAAGGAACACAGTTCTTCATCAGATGAGAATAATGATAGTGACAATGATTCAAAAAGAGTACTCTTCATGGTAGTAGAATATGATGAAGATTCCTAATATTTTGAATAATAAGGTGAAGTTGATCTCAGAGTAGAATTAACCAGTTCCCTAGAAGAACTAGGGAAAGAAAGAAACAAAATCAAGTCAGTCAAGGCAGAGTTAAATAAGAAAGAAGGATCTCAAAATTTGAACTCAAGAAAAATCGAGCAGATAATCACAAATTTAAAAATCTAGGTATAAGAAGACAAAGGGATTGAAGAAACGCTCAGAAATCAGTTATAAGATAAGGTGAATATGATTGAAATATTGGAAGAAGAAATAGTTACCTTGAGAAAATATCGTCAGAAGAAAGATATGCAACAGAATAGCACCAAAATATTGGATGAGATCATCAGCAATCAAAGGATGTACTATGAAAGGTCTGAACTAGGGTACAAAAAGATGCATACCAAGAAAGTTTTGATCGCTAAGATGACAGAACAAGAAGCAGAACAAAGAATCTATGCATAAATTGTCAAAGGTCTAAGAAGAACCCAAGAACAAAATCACAGAGGAACTGAACCACCTAGAAGATTCAGAACACAAAATCAACAATCGGAAACATCTCAAGGAGAAGAAGGCTTCAGAAGAGAAAAACCATTCAAAAGACCCCATACATATATGTATCAAACTATTTTCTTTGGTTTATGTTATTCTTGTAACAATTTTGGTCACAAAACTGCAAATTGTAGATCCTGTGCCAAAAATAGAAGAAACTATGAGGGATATTCAAAAGACAATTATTTCATAAAGTAACATGAAGCACAGGACAAAAATCACTTCAATTTTGATTCACTAAGTAATGATTTAGAGTGATACAAGTGCAAAAATTTTGGACACATGGCCAAAGATTGTACATTGAATGTTCCTCCCAAGGAAACAAAGCAAAATATCGACAGTCATAAACATGAACCACAAAGGATGTGGATAATAAATAAATATCAATTCAACACTAAATAATGTTCGTGTCTCTACAAGCACAAGAAAATAAAATTGGGTGGTGTGTTGACAATGGTTTTTCAAATCATATGACATGTGACAAGAACAAGTTTCTAACACTGAAGAAGGAATGAGGTGGATCAGTGTCATTTGGCAATGATAACTCAGCCAGAATAATAGATAGAGGCATAGTCAAGCTTGGAAGAAAATATGCCAAGGTATAAATTGTTCTACTGGTCGAAGATATGAAGCAAAATATTCTAAGTGTCAATCAAATGTGTTATCAAGGACACAAACTTTTTTTTTACTCAGAAAAATGTGAAATAAAAAAAGAAGGATCAAGAAAATTGGTGTATACAACTAAAACAACCTCAAAAAACATATATGTCTTGAATGAGATTGGAAAATAGTAATGTTGTTCAGGAAGGAAAATGAAAGTTGTATTTGGCACAGAAGGATGGGTCACATAAACTTTGGTAACCTTTTCAAAATCAGTAAAAAGGAAGTAGTGAAATAAATACCTAAGATATCAAAGCCAACAAATACCCTATGTGAGCATTTTATACAAGAAAAACAAACTAGGACCAAGTTTAAATCAAAGGAGTACTCCACAACAAAACCATTGGAGATTGCACACACTGGTCTATGTGGACCTACAAGAATGAAGGGATTAAATGGTGAATAACACATTGTGCCACTGGTTGATGACTACAAAAGAATGACTGCAATTTTCTTACTCATGAAGAAGTCAGAGCCATTCTAACACTTCAAGATATACAAAGAAATGGTTGAAACTAAGATGAACTTGGAAATAAAGTTCCTAATATCAGACAATGGAGGAGAGTCTATATCAAAGGAGTTCATGGATTGTTTTGGTGAACATGTAATAAAGAGAGTTCTTGGCATCCAAGACACCTAAGCAAAATGGAGTGGTTTAAAGGAAGAACAAAATAGTATAGGAAATGGCCAAAACCATATTGAAATATTCCAAGTTGAGAGATATCTTTTGGGCACAAGAAGTACATACAAAAGTTCATATCTTGAACAGAGGAATGATTAGAAGAAACAATGATAAGACTCTCTATGAGTTATGGAAAGGAATACCGTAAAATGTGAAGCATGTCAAAGTATTTGGAAGCAAGTGCTATATCAAAAGAGAAGATGGCATGCTTGGAAAATTTGACTCCCGAGTTCACAAGGGCATATTAGTTGGGTATTTAAGAAAAAACAAAGTATATAAATGATTTAGTCCAAGTCTCAAAAGAATATTGGAAACTATCATTGTAACTATTGACGAGACAAGTGTATGGAAGGACAAAGAAGGAAGCAAAGACTCAAAAGAGAAGGATGATGAGGAATATCTAAAAAAAGAATAAGTAGAATAAGATGAGCAACCAGAACCAGAAAAAGAGGAATATGAGCAACATATACCTCCTAACAAACCTATTCGATGAGTACAAAAATATCATCCACTAGAATAGATTATTGGGAATAAATATGCAGGATTTGAATCTCAAAGAAGAATACTTTCACTTGAACAACAACACCTAGAATTTTTATCTACAGTTGAACCCGATAGTTTTGAAGAGGCTAGCAAGGATGAAAACTAGATCAAGGATATGGATGAAGAATTGGATCAGATATAGAAGAATGACACATGGTAATCGGTTCCAAGATCGAATAACAAGAACATGATTGGTATTAAGTGGGTTTTCCAAAAAAAATTGAATGAGGATGGGTAGGTAACCGGAAAAAAAACAAGGTTAGTATGCAAAGGATATTCTCAAATTGAAGGTATATATTTTGAAGAGACCTTTTCCCCAATTTCCAAGATGGAAGAAATTATATTGATCTTAGCCTATGCATGCTCTAAAAGATTCAAGGTATATCAGATGGATGTTAAGTCATCCTTTCTTAATGGAGAATTAGAATAAGAAGTATACATCGAACAACTAGAAGGATTTATATTGCCAAAAAAGAAATATCATGTTTGCATACTAAAGAAAGAATTGTATTGACTCAAGCAGGCCCCCAGAGCATGATATTCGATATTGGATATGTATATATAGAAACAAGTATTCAAGAAGGGTAATGCAAACAAAAATATCTACATAAAGATGGATCAAGACAATATATTGATAATTGAAGTTTATGTAGATGACATCATCTTCATAAGTGATGATAAAAATATGAGTCAAAATTTTGTTAGAGATATGAAAATTGAGTTCTAAATGTCTTTTCTTGGTGAGTTGAATTTCTTTTCTGGATTACAGATATGTGAGCATGATAAATGTATTTTCATCTCTCAGACCAAGTATATCATAGAAATGCTAAAGAAGTTTGGAATGGAAGATGGAAAACCCATGAGTACTCCTATGAAGATCAGTTGCAAGTTGAGAAAGGAAGATGAATCTAAGGATGCAGATCAAAGAATTTATGGATCAATGATTGAAAACTTACTCTATGTGACATCGTCTAGACTGGATGTGATGCAAGAATTTGGACAAGTTTCAATATTTCAAGAATCACTGAAAGAAACACATGTTATGGAAGTAAAAAGAATATTCAGATATCTGAAAGCAACAAAATATTTTGGATTATGGTATCCAAAAGGGAATGATCTATCTTTTGTATCCTACAAAGATGCATATTGGGTAGGTAGCATTGAATATAGAAGAAGTACAAGTGGAGCATATTTATACTTGGGTGAGTTTCTGGTATCATGGTTGAGCAAGAAACAATCATCAATATCTTTTTCCACAACATAAGCATAATATATTGTAGCAACAACATATTGCACTCAAGTTCTCTAGATGAATCAAACCTTGCAAGATATACAGGTGGAATATGATGAACGTATTCCGATAATTTGGGATAACACCAATACTATTAGTATCTCTAATAATAGAGTAATGCACTCCAAGAAGAAGCATGTTCTGATCAAGTTTCACTTTCTATGGGAACAGGTTACAGAGAAGAACATCAAGCTAGAGTAATTTTGTGATAAGCACTACAACCCTCCATTTTCCCATTTGATCTTTCTTACATCCCTAGAAAATGGAGCCCCTCATATTTTGAGCCCAAGAAAAATACTTGTGAGTCTCCCTGTCTAGCTCAAGTTACTTAGAAGACTGATACCTTACTTGGAAAATCTATAAATACTTTGTTTCTAAAGGACAAAAAATTCTTTTTTGGAATCAATAAATTTACTACAAACTCCTCTGATGTGAATTGGAGGAGTTAAATTTAACTCCTCTGATACATATTTGAGGAGTTATTCCCACATTCTATGATATGCAGTGTTATCATGCTAGTTAGAGGAAACTCCTCTTATATGAATCAGAAGACTTAAATTGAACTCCTCTAATATGTATCGAAGGAGTTTCTTCCTTTCCTTTCAATATTATCAAAGGAATACAGAACAAGTCCCCCAATTAACATTGGAGGAATTTAATATAATTTCGTTGATGTTAATCGGATCGAACTTGTACTTCAACCCTTCGACTTCAAGAACCCCACCTACTGCATTAATTGTCGAAATGACCTTTTGTCTATATAAATAGAACGAGGTCAAGTCATTTCTATCTGATCATCATAGATTGAGCAAGGAGTCCCAATATTAAACATGTTGATATATCTTGTTCAATCTCCTGACTTATTGCTACTCACCACGTGGTGTGAGGATCTAGGTAAGGACATATTGTCTTTATTTTGTGTTAGGGTTAGGAATAGTTTTTCATTTGATTTATCCTTTGTTTTATTTCCTTATTTCCCTAGTAATATGTTTTCCCCTTCTCTACCATGCCTTTGGTTATCTCCACAACTAAAATATGCCAATGGAACCTGAATCCTCTTCCCATTTCGAATATTTTTCTTCGCCCTAAGACAATGTCCGGTTGGCCCTATTTTTCACCATGACGACGCATGTTTCTATCCTTACAATTGATATGTTTAGACCTTGAAATTTTTCCTTGTGCACATTATATTCAATAACAAAGGTCTAAGGAACTCTCACAACCTATAAACCCGCATTCGGCCTCGCCCCGAAACGACCTTGCTTTCTTCGCAGAGAGCCCTAGTTTTAAAAATATCAGAACAAATTCTACTAACTTATCTGAAAATATTGGAGGAGTTGATCAGAGTAGTTGTCCTTAACTTTTCTAATCGTAATTTTTTTGGCTATCTCTTCTCTTTATCATAACACTTAATACTAAATTCTCCACCATGTATTAGAGAATTTAATATTTTCATCTCCGATTTCATTTTTTTAAGCCTAATCTCCACCCTTTCTTCCCGAAATTTTATCAAGATGCTTAAGCATGCATACTTTTTACCCTGACATATTCAAAGGACAACTCTTTGTTTTCTTAATAGTATCAATGGATCTGGTACTTCCAATCATTTTTCTATCTTCATTTCAAATGGTACATTTCATTTTTTTATATTCCCTAAACTTATCTTTTCTTTTGGCAAGTTCAAACATGTCACTGTGGAAGAAGACGAAAGGAAAGGCATCTATAGTTGAGGCCTCTGGAAGCTCCCAACAAAAAAGAGAAGTATAGATTATCAGGGCTACATATGATGATCCATATGGACTTCTATAAAAGGATGGAGAGACTTTGAAATGAGGAGAAGTGTACTACATGTTTAAGAAGTCAAATTTCTCAACAAAAGCAGAATATCCCGATGAACTTCAGGAATTGAAAAATATCATAAAATCAGGGATCTTCAGAGTTGCAACACATCCAATGATATTCCCTTGTGCATATACCATTCCATGCATTTTGAAGAATAATGACATAAGTAGTCGATATGTCTGCAATGCACAAAAAGTACCTCTTGCCTCTTTTAGGCCAAAATTTTTAGCTAAATTCTATCACATCAAAGAAGGTAATAAAATATTGGATAGAAATTCTCTTAGTGAGTTTGAATATATTCCAAAGGACTTATTTCCCAAATGGTGTAAGGTGGAAAAAAAAATTAAATACATGCCTAATAGTCGATACTCCACGACTAAATTAAGGAGACCCTATCAGTATTTGGTGGCCATGATGTGTAGGTTATATGGGTAACCAAACACAACTCATTTTCCCCTATCATACATTCCCCTAATTTATTTATATGAATATGTGGGTGTTTCATTCAATTGGGAAGATATATTGTCTAAAAATCCCACTGTTGCCATCTCTACAGTAACACAAACACAAACAGGAACAATATTTCCCAGTTTCCATATGTCTTCATACCTCCTAGACATAATTTCCACATCCCAAAGGTATCCAAATATGGGGTGGAGTTGGTTTCCATTCGACACCGTAATCCACATCTATTGCAAAGTGCTCTAGGAGCACAAATATTGTACAAAAGACCAAATAATTTGTGAACACTTACTTGCTCCTTTATATGAATTCATCTTTTTCACCACTCTGCCTTATATGACAAACAAAGCCATAGCAGTCCTAAAAATAATTGGGGATTGGTATCTAATGGACCATGGAACTTATATAATGGTATATGGTGCGATGAAAATGCCTCACCTACTTCAACGATTTGTACCTGACCACTTCATCCTTCAAGAAGTAGCATACCAGACTATTATACATCAGGTTGGAGGAATGTTGTATAGGTTAAAGAAAACAATATGCCCCCCATTATCTCTATACGTCAACAATTATTTCTTCAATAATACCAAAAAATCCCAAGCATAGGTAGACATCTTACTTTCCTATCACTTTGGAGAAGAGAGGTTCAAAAGACATGATCCTAGAAATATCATAATGGAACACTTCAATAGTGTCAAGCTTCCTTATGAATACACTACTAATATCTCGGAAGAATATGAGGTGCACCAAACTGAAAAAAAAATATGATGAATTCATTTCCAACAAGCATGGCCAGCCAAAGGGAAGGATATTTGATGAATAAGCAATAAGAGAGGTGGCCAGAAAAGAAGCAGAACAAGAGGAAGTTGGGAGATATTCTCCCATCTCTATTTAAACTCATTCAGGATATTTTGAGGAGGAGGAAGAAACACCAGTAGATAAAAGGAGGAGAGATAAATAAAATGTGTTAAAAAATAAGAATGGCGCCAAGAAGAAACAAAATTTTGAGGCCGAAAAAGAAAAATCCAAAGATGAATTTGTTGCAGAAAGAGAAAAAAATCTAGCAAAAGTAGCAAGAGTAGTGACTGAAGTAGCAAGAGTAGTGACAAAAATAGTAGAGAAAGAAATGAAGGAAGTGGCTGATAAAGTTGTTGAGGAAGAAAGGAAAAATGAAAATGCAGAAAGCATAGGGGATGTAACACACCACATGGATGTAGATATCTCGAGAACATCTATCGTAGTCGCAAAGGAAGATACAATAGGAAATGGTTTAGTCCTCGGAATCTGGGAGCCATTTCAACCAGCTGAAGTGCTAGATCTTAGAATCTTCACATATGCCAGTAAAATTGGTAGGATCATGCAAGAATGAGTTAAGAAGATTTTGGTGATCGAATGGGATCCTATATTAGTTGTCACTCAGGCACCAGTCACGAGAGATGTATGAAAATATCATGTGGTGACAACTAGACCAAGTTCTACATTCATGGATGCCAATATAGATAACATACATAGGTTATGAAAACAAAATGAAAAGGAGTTAAGGATCATATAACTCGAGGAAAAGATTCAACGGATAAAGGTTGATGAGGGAATCCTCGAAATCTTCAAAGCCAGTGCCAAGAAGGTTAGAAATGACTTATAAGGTGCCACTATTGACATGTATGCTCATCTACACCTTTTCCAAGATACGGCTACAGTATTCATCGACCAAAACAACTAGATACAAATGAAGATGGCACATTACAACACTATCCCCGAAGGTATAACTGACATAGATAGATGGATAGAGGAAAATCTCAATGCACCTCCTGAGTTATATAGGCCCTCAAAATATGGAAGAAAGACCAATTTGTACGCATTGGATCACTTCCAAAAGATAGAACAAAGAGCTTATAGATAAGTAACCAAATCTATGGCAGTATGTTCAAGGATCCATAAAGATGCTCAGGAATTGATCAGAAACAACCACTTCCCAAGGTTAGATGAGTTTGAAAGGAACCTAGTAGTGGAAGAAATGGTAAATGTAGTTCAGGGAACCACAAATTGAAAGAAAAAAATAGTTGAAGCACCTATCTTTGTCTCCACCGACCTTATTGATGAACATATTCTACAACTAGTAAAGCTTCATATGATGGTGCAAGCTTTCATGACAAAGTTAGAGAAGGATATTAGCATGCTCGATGAAAATATTTCTCTGAGTAATGCAACATTAGATAATTTGACATGCAGGAGGATTGAATCACTCTATGATCAATTGGAAGTTTGGAAGGCCTACCTCATAAGAAAAAGTTCATAGGAAAATGACATAACACCTGCCCTTTATTTCGTCCTTTTCCTAACTGCTCTAAATTTCTTCCCTCTCTTCACACTTGTCATTGGGGAAGGGAAGATGAACCATTATGTAGTTGCCTCTTCAAGAAAAGATGAAAGGACACATGGGAGTTACTAATTTTTGTACAAAATAAGATAAAAGCTCATTTGAAAAGGAATTTTTGGCTTTTCAAGAATTGTATAGACCCAAGAATTTTTTTGAGAACATATACTTTGTTAACTAATGTTGAGAAGCCCTCAGAGCCAACATATTATAGAAGGAATCCTTGTTTTTGAATATATATGAGATGAGAACTATTTCTAGTGAATATGGACATTGTTGCTATGGACTGTAAGAATGTTATGTTGTTATAGAGTAATTCTCATACAATTTATGTGATTCTTCATTTTAAAGTATTTCCTTAAATATCTTAATGCCTTGAGATTTGTGGGTTGTTAATGTATGAATTATTGTAATCTAGACTATTCTGGTTATATGTATTTGTATACACTTGTTTATGATCTTGCTATTTTATATCAGTTATATTTGTAGAATTAGTGTGAGATTTGGTTTCAACTTATAGCTCTCTGGTTACTTCAGTAAGCTTCTAGCTAGGATAGGTTAGAGTAGATTAGTGTTAATTTAGTTTTCATTTCATACATAGTATTCGTATACATATTTACATTTCATATTCACTCATCATCCACCATCATTGGAAAACCAGTCCGTGATCGACCCCAAACCCCCTAAAAACAGTAGCAATGGCAGCCAGACCAAATTCTGGATGGGTCTCCTAAACCAAACGATGCATAGTATAGTTGGAAGTGTGTACTTGGGAGAACCCCTTTCTTTTGTCGGGAAAATTTGGACCCTTCAAAATAATTGGTGCTAGAAGGAGGGCCATATTTTATGGCTTATATACATGAATTAAACAATAAACAAAATCAATCTTCAACAAGTAATCATGACTCCCAACCTACCTTGTTCCCTCAAGTTGAGTCTGAATAAGAAGTTATCTACGAGGACTCAAAGCCTAATTTTGGAAGTGCCTCTGGTAGTCCTGAAATACATACCAAGACTTGGTTTCTCATACCATGGGAAGAGCTTCATGAAACCTGGAGAATTACACGTGCTTACGTGAAATTGCTTGGAAAACTACCTACAGTCTCTAAGCTCCCTAGGAGAAAAGAAACCCATGTAGAACATCCCAAAATGAATCTTGATTTTTGCGTTAACTCTATAGATGACCTCATTGAAACTACCTTACAAGAATTCCCAGTACCTTTGATGTAGACTTGCACCCTTGGTGGATAGTGTAGAAGACTTGAAGACATCACCATGTGGCCACAGATTTGCTAAGTTGTTGCTTCCCTTTCATTGGACCAGCACCTATTTGAGTTTAGTGATCATGGGAGATCATATTGTACTCCATGGTATACAGATATGTTCATATTGATCTTGAGACTGGTTTCACTGGGCCTTGTTCGTGATTATGATAGCTTTTGGCATGCAACCGCATTTGTATTTTCCTATTCATGGCCATGAACACTTGTTTAGTATATTTTCCACATGGATCTGCATTGTATTCTTGGCAGCCATGTATGCAAAGTCAGTATAGAATGTAATGAGAAATTGAGTTTGTCCAGTTGGTTCTCTACCACTCTACTTCTGGGTTATTTATAATGCATTTTAGCCATCGCAGATACTCTTCTAATTTCACACATTAGGGGGCATCTGTTATAGCAAGATTTACCTCACCATTGATATCTTGCACAGAGGGCCTTTTTCCATTTCCCTATGCAGACTTGTCATCCCTTTTTTGAATCCAGAGACAAAAATATACAATTTTCCACATATATGCTCCCTATCAGCTATGCAAGATGCGTATACGCTGGCTGCTCCACTATAGCCCGTGTACATCAGGATTTGTGCCAGAAAATACAAAAATGAAGTCGAGTTTCCATGTCACGACATGAGATCTCTAATCCTTGACCTTCCATATATTGGAAATGTACCAACTCGGCCCTTCAGTTGCATTCTGAAGGCTATAAAATCACAATTCTGAGCTATGGAAAAGAGGAGAAAGCATTCAACTTTGAGAGTTACTCTGGAGAAATTACTTCATATTGAATTTACATCCCTTTGTCCCTCAAGTATGAACATAGTGTTCAGCCCCCAAACTCTTTCCCTATTGTTGAGAGAACCTCATTGACTCTCTCCTATGAGCTTGCCTTTGGTGGAGGATTGAAGTGGTGGAGGCCCAGTTGGAAGGAACTTGGTTTCTTGGTTTCGAACCGTGCCGACATGGAAGTCTGTAATGTTGTCACTTCCGTTGATCAATTATTTATAGAAATACTCCTTTCATGTCCTATTAGTATATTGCAAATGTATGATTATTATCCATGGGCATGTTTGTAATGTTTATTAATGAATTATGTTATCTGATGCTAACCCCTTTATATCATCACTATACACTTGATTTACTTGTCTGTTAAGAATTTATTGCAGGTGTAAAGCTTTGGGTCGAAGTTCTCAATGGTGGAACATCATCAAACATTGGATCGAGGTAGGCCTCTTTCTTATCTTGCACATTAGTTTATATAGCATATGTTGGAATTGAGTTGATTTATGCAATCATACTTGCTTGTCTATTGTGGTTTACCCTTGGCCATAGAGAGTTTTTCCCTCATAATAGAATTGGCGACTCCACTGGGGAGAGATATTCCTTCTAAGGGTTGAAGTACATTTTCTTCTTACATTGCTCTTTTTCCTTTTTGTTTCTTGTTGTATCATTGCTTGACAGATTTTTTTCACTCTGGGTCTGATTTTTCATCCTTCTTGCCTTTACCTGGCCTTTTTTTAAAGCATATACGCTCCTTTTTCCTTGACAGTCGTGTATACCCGCTTGTTGCCTCACTGCAAGATGCATATATATGCTATGTTCTCCTGAACAGTCGTGTATACCACTTTCCTTTACTTGTTTTCTTGGTTTAGTGATTGTTGGGTAGGATTTGATGATTGTTGAGCCTTCTTAGGTCTCTATAGTGCCTGTTGAGATTCTTTGGGTTGACAAGAAACATGTTGGGAGTTGACTTTTTGGGTGTAGTATTTCTCTTTGTTTTTCATTTTTTATTTTCCTTGAACCCTGGGCTGTTTGCTTGGCTACTTGGTATTCTACTTTAGTTATTTCATTTATACACAGTAGAATTTATATATCAGGTTGCTTTTCAGTCCTTGAATTTTCTCTTTAATATATTGAAAATACAAAAAAAAGGCATTTTGCATTGGTTATAATTTTTGTATTTGAACCTGTTGGCGATGGAAGTAACTCCTGGATTGCTAGAAGGAGCAGAGCCCGATGCCCATCATTTTTATGTCACGATGGTTTATAGTGAGGTCTTATATAAACTTCAGACAGTGAGCTGTAGTAAAGGGTGAATAGGCGGAAGACTTATATAAGAGGAACGCGGAGGTCTATTATTATCATCTGGTTTCTAACAGGATGATGAAGAAGACGTCCAAATGCAATATCATCTTACATTCAAACGCAAAGCCAGAGAATGCAATAATGCAACAATAAAAATTTTATCATAACATAACTGCAATAACTCACGTGAATCAGTCAATCACGAACTCTCTTAGCATGAGACGAAAATTAGATGGAGTAAGAAAAAATATCTGTCATAAAACAAGAAATCTCAGATACATATGCACAACTAGGAGACTAGAATGGTTGTTAAAACTTTACAGTTCGGAGCTTTGCTCTACCATCCATCATTACAAAATGGAAAAAATGCCTACATATACTCTTCCCTTCCTTTCGCCCAGCAGAGGTGTCTCAGAACTTTCAATGGATGGTGTCATCTCAATCAAATATAGCCGGCATTGCTCTGTCATATGCTACCTTAATTAGGCATGGCCTGTGCCAAAGGTAGATGAACCCATTGAATGTTGACTTGGAGTGTACAGGTTCTTCTGGCGAATTGAAGACTCAGCGTGGCTTCCCTGAGGAGAAATGGTATAGGGGACCCTCCCGGACAGACTACTTGCCATACCCTCCATACCTTGCAATTAATGATTGAGGCGAGGTGTCAACCACCCTCTCTTTTCTGCATTCATTCCTGGAAGCTACCAAGAAATAAATCACATCGAAACAGCGTCTGAAGAATGCAGTCCCCCCTCTCTTGAATCTTAATTCGGTGCCTGTGGATTCCTTGTACATCCCCTTCTGCTCCCTAGAGTGACCACAGGTTGTGACCCTTCGCCTATCTACCAGAGGGTTGTCGGCGCTTCGGGGTTCACGGGTGAGAAAGGAACGGGACCTTTCTCCTTCAAAATCGATATGGGTGAAATGTCGGGAAGGCCTAACGGTTGCCACGCGTTCCCCATGAGATGAACGACTGAGATTTCTTTTTGGTGCTTTGGGACCCGAGTGGAAAAATGATAAACAATAGCGCCCCTCTTCCAGGCTTGTTCCTTTACGACCAGGCGCCAAAACCAAGGGCCCGATTCTGGGCACTATCGGCATTTCAGGGTTCAGGGTTTCGAGAAGTGAAGGGACGAGGAGCACTTACCCCTCAAACTCCTGAATGTCGACATGACACGGATGTGTGTCTCATGTCCTTCAGACGAATGGCCCAGATAGTATTCGTTATTATAAAGAGGGCTGCCCCATTTACAAGCTCGCTTGACGTGACCTGGTGCTAAGACCACGGGCTCATCTTGAAAGGTGCTTTCGGTGTTTCGTTGATCAGCACTTCCTAGTGCAATGAGATGAGAGTTCCTTGTTCCCCGAAACACTGATCTATGATATTTTGACTGGCTGCCACCTGTCCCGATCGGAATGGACGATCCAGATTTTTTCTTAACTATGGGCGCTGCCCTTCGTGCTAAATCCCAGGAAAATTGACAACACCGAAAACCCGATGACTGTTGATTTTCTTTATGTCTAGATCTCGGCTACCGACAGAAAAACTTTGCCCACTCGCTTGACTCGCTACTGGAAAAACAGGGATCTCCCATGCTGCACTTGGGCACTTCCCATGCAACCTATAGGTCTGGGTGCTCTCGAGCCCAAGACAAGAATTATCGCTAAAATTAGGCTCCATGGGGGATAGAGTTGTCCCTATGATGCTTTAAGAAACCATTCCGCAACTTCAGTGCCTTGTTGTTGGGCTATGGAGTCAAGCTCAAACCCCCTGCTGAGAAATATATGTTGAAAAGTAAAAGCAACAAAATAAAGATACATGCTCAAAGCGCTTATTTATATACAATCCTAGACTAATGAAACACTTTTACATGGGGCTAGGTGAAAGAAAACTTCCACCATAGCCATTCAAGCAGCTTCCTGGATAGAAGCTCCTTCCTGTTGTCAACGATCATCAGCAGATGGTGTAGTTGTGATAGCAGAACGGTTACACTCATCAAATCCTCCTTATAGGATGGATTTGAGATGAAATAGGGTGGCTCCAAGGCATAGGGGAAATTCCACTCCATGTATTTGCTGAAAAGGTCATCGAATGAGTGGCCATTTCCAAGGAATTGGCAACATACAGCATCTTCTGCTACACAGTTGTTCACACGTGGTTGAATGTCTCTGATAACCACAGGCAGGTGAATAACTGAAGTAGGCTCGCTAATATCAGGTGGCGGTTGCTCACTGACTGGCTCTGAACAAAGGGAAGACTACCCCTCTGGTTCTTTTTCCTCTTCTTGTTGGCTCTCTTCCAGGCCTGATTCATACTCATCATAAATAGGGACCATGGGGTGATTATGCTTGCTGACTGGCTCTTCAGTATGTTTATAGTGATCGAATGCAGGATAAGCGTGCTACTCATCATCACTATAATATTCATCAAAAAGGGGTTGACCCTTATCTCTATGATCCTCCTCCAAAAAGGTGACCCCGTCAAAAATATTTGTTTCAGGGACAGTGGGACCCGCTGCTTCTGGTTGCTCATACATAATATTCTTCTCTTTAATCTCAGGTAAAAATATATCGTGAGAAACTCCCTGGAGAAAAAGATAGGAAACCTCTTCCACAACAATGTCTTATTTACAAACGGGAAGGTCTCCATCCTCAGAAACAAGGTTTCTAGGAATATCTGGTTCAACCCGACATTTAGGTGAGTCATCTACCGTGGACCACATCTACTCTACAAACTCATAATATCCACAAGAGGCGTGTTGATCTTTATGAACATCTAAAAGAACAGACGCATCTGATATGATGTCGGATGCTTCGATTCTCGAGCTAACACCACTAATATCATTCAACACCTCAAATTTTTCACAGCAGATGCTTTCCTCCACAGTAAGGGATTCATCACGGACCTAGTCTTCAGGGCCAGCACAAGCTTCATGAAGCGAAGAAAAATCCTCACAACAGTTTTCATACAAACAATCAGCTGGAAAATAATCTTTACAAAATGAATTGAAATCTGTATGAAAACCTGTTAAAGAGCAGATGCTTGCAGCGGGAAGAGACCGACACCATTCAAGAGCAGATACCTTCAATGAATACCTGAAGAGCTTAATCTGGACATCCTCATGCATGATATTGTGTCGATGGATAGCCTCGTGGAAGTCTAGTAAATGATCAGCTGGTTCCTCCCAACTTGTTGCATGAAATTCAGGGAGGAAATCTTCCCATTAGTCTCTATCAGGAAGTGCATTAGGAAAACCAACTATTTGAGAAAAGTCACAGAAAGCAAACCTTTGAGATATAATTTTCTCCATATCGAACCAATGGAGTCGCCAATCGATCCTCAAATCATGGATTCTCCAGGTGAAAGATGCGCAGCTTCAAGTGTGTTTGGTCCTTGTTCACCATCAAAGGCTAGATATTAACATTTTCGTTACCCCGGGAAGCTTCTCAGGCTGAGAAAGAAGTTGCTGAAACCTTCTCAAGAAATCTCCTTAGGGTCAGCTTTCAGGTGTGCTAATAGTAGTCACAGCTGAAACAGCGATGTGGAAATAATGGAGTCACCACAGTGGAGTCGCTAGGTGCACAGTAGCAATATTTAAGGGCTCTGATGTCTGATGCACCTTCAGAATCAAAGGCTCAATGTTGTTCTGCCCAGGGAAAATCTTCAACTTCGTCCCCGGCAACGGCGCCAGAAATGTTGGCGATGGAGTCACTCCTGGATTGCTAGTAGGAGAAGAGCCCGACGCCCATCAATTTTATGTCACGATGGTTTATAGATGGGATGACCGAATGGAAGCCAACTCAAAACAATATCATTCCAACTCCAAAACTAGGCCAGGCATGCATAGGTGAGTGAGGTCTTATATAAACTTCAGACAGTGAGCTATAGTAAAGGGTGAATAGGCAGAAGACTTATATAAGAGGAACGCAGAGGTCTATTATTAACATCGGGTTTCTAACAGGCTGAGGAAGAAGACGTCCAAATGCAATATCATCTTACATTCAAATGAAAAGCCAAAGAATGAAATAATGCAACAATAAATCTTTTGTCATAACATAATTGCAATAACTCACGCGAATTAGTCAATCATGAACTCTCTTAGCATGAGACGAAAATTAGATGGAGCAAGAAAAACTGTCTGTCATAAAACAAGAAATCTCATATACAAATGCACATTAGGAGACTAGAATGGTTTTTAAAAATTTACAGTCAGGAGCTTTGCTCTACCATCCATCATTACAAAATGGCAAAAATGCCTACATATACTCTTCCCTTTCTTTCACCCAGCAAAGGCATCTTATAACTTTCAATGGATGGTGTTGCCTCAATCAAATCTGGCATGCATTGCTCTGTCATACGCTACCTTAATTAGGCATGGCACGTGCCAGAGGTAGCTGAACCCTTTGAATGTTGACTTGGCGTGTGCAGGTTCTTCTGGAGAATTGAAGACTCGACGTGGCTTCCCTGAGGAGAAATGGTATAGGGGACCCTCCCATGAAAACTGCTTGCCAGACCCTCCATACCTTGCAATTAATGATTGAGGCGAGGCCTCAACCACCCTCTCTTTTCTGCATTCATTCCTGGAAGCTACCAGGAAATAAATCACGTCGAATCGGTGTCTGAAGAATGCAGTCCCCCCTCTCTTGAATCTTAATTCAGCGCCTTTGGCTTCCCTGTACAGCCCCTTCTACTCCCTAGAGTGACCACGGGCTGTGACCCTTCACCTATCTACCAGAGGGTTGTCGGCGCTTCGAGGTTCCCGGGTGACAAAGGAACAGGACCTTTCTCCTTCAAAATCACAATGGACGAAATGCCGAGAGGGCCTAACGGTTGCCACACATTCCCCACGAGATGAACGACTGAGATTTATTTTTGGCGCTTTGGGACCTGAGTGGAAAAATGATAAACAATAGCGCCCCTCTTCCAGGCTTGTTCCTTTACGACCAGGCACCAAAACCACGGGCCCGATTCTAGGCGCTATCAGCATTTCAGGGTTCAGGGTTTCGAGAAGTGAAGGGACAAGGAGCGCTTACCCCTCAAACTCTCGAATTCCGACATGACACGGATGTGTGTCGCGTGTCCTTCAGACGAATGGCCTAGATAGTATTCATTATTGTAAAGAGGGCTGCCGCATTTACAGGCTCTCTTGATGTGACCTGGTGTTAAGACCACGGGCTCCGCTCGAAAGGTGCTTTTGGCATTTCATTTATTGGCACTTCCTAGTGCAATGAGCTGAGAGCTCCATGTTCCCCGAAACACCGATCTTCGATATGCTGACTGGCTACCACTTGTCCCGATTGAATCGGATGATCCAGATTTTTCTTGAACTATGGGCACTGCCCTTCGTGCTAAATCCCAGGAAAATTGACAACACCGAAAACCCAATGACTGTTGATTTGCTTTATGGCTGGATCTCGGCTACCGACAGAAAAAACATTGCTCACTCGCTTGACTCGCTACTGGAAAAATAGGGATCTCCCGTGTTGCGCTTGGGCACTTCCCGCGCAACCTGCAAGTTCGGGTGCTTTCGAGCCCATGACAAGAATTATCGCTAACATTAGGCTCCATGGGGGATAGATTCATCCCTGTGATGCTTTAAGAACTCATTCTGCAGCTTCAGTGCCTTGTTGTTGGGCTATGGAGTTAAGCTCAAACCCCCTGCTGAGAAATATATGCCGAAAAGTAAAAGCAAAAAAATAAATATACATGCTCAAAGAGCTTATTTATATACAATCCTAAACTAATGAAACACTTTTACATGGGGCTAGGTGAAAGAAAACTTCCACAATAGCCATTCAAACAGCTTCCTAGATAGAAGCTCCTTCTTTCTATCAATGATCATCAGCAGATGGTGTAGTCGTGACAGCAGAACGGTTACACTCATCAACTCCTCCTTACAGGCTGGAGTTGAGATGAAATAGGGAGGCTCCAAGGTATAGGGGAAATTCCACTCCATGTATTTGTTGATAGGGTCATCAAATGAGTGGCCATTTCCAAGGAATTGGCGACATACATCCTCTTCTGCTACACAGTTGTTCACATGCGGCCGAATGTCTCTGATAACCACAGGCGGGTGAATAATTGAAGTAGGCTCGCTGATCTCAGGTGGTGGCTGCTCACTGACTGGATCTGAACAAAGGGCAGACTACCCCTCTGGTTCTTTTTCCTCTTCTTGTTGGCTCTCCTCTAGGTCCGATTCATATTCATCATAAATAGGGACCATGGGGTGATTCTTCTTTCTGACTGGCTCTTCAGTATGTTTATAGTGATCGAATGCAGGATAAGCGTGTTGCTCATCATCACTATAATATTCATCAAAAAGGGGTTGACCCTTATCTCTATGATCCTCCTCCAGAATGGTGACCCCGTCAAAAATATTCGTTTCAGGGACAGTGGGACCTGCTGCTTCTGGTTGCTCATACATAATCTTCTTCTCTTTAATCTCAGGTAAAAATATATCGTGAGAAACTCCCTGGAGAAAAACATAGGAAACCTCTTCCACAATAATGTATTCTTTACAAATGGGAAGGTCTTTGTTCTCAGAAACAGGGTTGCTAGGAATATTTGCTTCAACCCGACATTTAGGTGAGCCATCTCCTGTGGACCACATCTGCTCTACAAACTCATAATCTCCACAAGAGGCGTGTTGATATTTATGAACATATAAAAGAACAGATGCATCCGATATGATGTCGGATGCTTCCATTCTCGAGCTAACACCACTAATATCATTCAACACCTCAAATTTTTCACAGCAGATGCTTTCCTCCACAGTAAGGGCTTCATCACGGACCTAGTCTTCAGGGCCAGCAGAGGCTTCATGAAGCGAATAAAACTCCTCACAACAGTTTTCATACAAACAATCAGCTGGAAAATAATCTTTACAAAATGAATTGAAAGTTGTATGAAAACCTGTTAAAGAGTGGATGCTTGCAGCGGGAAGAGACCGACACCATTCAAGAGCATCTCCCTTCAATTAATACCTAAAGAGATTAATCTGCACATCCTCATGCGTGATATTGTGTTGGTGGATAGCCTCATGGAAGTCCAGTAAATGCTCAGCTGGTCCCTCCCAACTTGTTGCATGAAATTCAGGGAGGAAATATTCCCATTGGTCTCTATCAGGAAGTGCATTAGGAAAACCAACTATTTGAGAAAAGTCACAGAAAGCAAACCTTTGAGCCATAATTTTCTCCATATTGAACCAGTGGAGTCACCAATCAATCCTTGAATCATGGATTTGCTAGGTGAAAGATGCGCAGATTCAAGTGTGTTTGGTCCTTGTTCACCATCAAAGGCTAGATATTAACATTGTCATTACCCCAGGAAGCTTCTCAGGCTGAGAAAGTAGCTGCTGAAACCTTCTCGAGAAAGCTCCTTAGGGTCAGCTTTCAGGTGTGCTAACAGTAGTCACAGCTGAAACAGTGATGTGGAAACAATGGAGTCGCCAGGTGCACAGTAGCAATCTTTAAGGGATCTGATGTCTGATGCACCTTCAGAATCAAAGGCTCAATGTCATTCCTCCCAGGGAAAATCTTCAACTTCATCCCCGGCAACGGCACCAGAAATTTTGGCAATGGAGTCACTCCTGGATTGCTAGCAGGAGCAGAGCCCGACGCCCATCAGTTTTATGTCACGATGGTTTATAGATGGGATGAATGAATGGAAGCCAACTCAAAATAATATCATTCCAACTCCAAAACTAGGCCAGGCATGCATAGGTGAGTGAGGTCTTATATAAACTTTAGATAGTGAGTTGTAGTAAAGGGTGAATAGGTGGAAGACTTATATAAGAGGAACGCAGAGGTCTGTTATTAACATTGGGTTTCTAACAGGCTGAGGAAGAAGACGTCCAAATGCAATATCATCTTACATTCAAATGCAAATCTAGAGAATGCAATAATGCAACAATAAATCTTTTATCATAACATAACTGCAATAACTCGCGTGAATCAGTCAATCACAAACTCTCTTAGCATGAGACAAAAATTAGATGGAGTAAGAAAAACTATCTGTCATAAAACAAGAAATCTCAGATACATATGCACAACTAGGAGACTAGAATGGTTGTTAAAACTTTATAGTTGGGAGCTTTGCTCTACCATCAATCATTACAAAATGGCAAAAATGCCTACATATACTCTTCCCTTCCTTTCGCCCATCAGAGGCATCTCAAAACTTTCAATGGATGGTGTCGCCTCAATCAAATCTGGCCTGCATTGCTCTATCATACACTACCTTAATTAGGCATGGCCCACGCCAGAGGTAGCTGAACCCTTTGAATGTTGACTTGGCATGTGCAGGTTCTTCTGGCGAATTGAATACTCGGTGTGGCTTCCCTGAGGAGAAATGGTACAGGGGACCCTCCCGGGAAAACTACTTGCCAGACCCTCCATACTTTGCAATTAATGATTGAGGCGAGGCCTCAACCACCCTCTCTTTTCTGCATTCATTCCTGGAAACTACCAGGAAATAAATCACATAGAATCGACGTCTGAAGAATGTAGTCCCCCCTCTCTTGAATCTTAATTTGGCGCCTTTGGCTTCCCTGTACAGCCCCTACTGCTCCCTAGAGTGACCACGGGCTGTGACCCTTCACCTATCTACTAGAGGGTTGTCAGTGCTTCGGGGTTCATGGGTGAGAAAGGAATAGGACCTTTCTCCTTCAAAATCACGATGGGTGAAATTCCGGGAGGGCCTAACGGTTGCCATGCGTTCCCCACGAGATGAACGACTGAGATTGCTTTTTGTCACTTTGGGACCCAAGTGGAAAAATGATAAACAATAGCACCCCTCTTTCAGGCTTGTTCCTTTATGACCAGGCGCCAAAACCACGGGCCCGATTCTGGGCGCTATCGGCATTTTGGGGTTTGGGGTTTCGAGAAGTGAAGGGATGAGGAGCGCTTACCCCTCGAACTCCCGAATGTCGACATGACATGGATGTGTTCCGCGTGTCCTTCAGATGAATGGCCCAGATAGTATTCGTTATTGTAAAGAGGGCTACCCCATTTACAGGCTCGCTTGACTTGACCTGGTGCTAAGATCGTGGGCTCAGCTCGAAAGGTGCTTTCGGTGTTTCGTTGATTGGCACTTCATGTGTAATGACCTAAGAGCTCCCTATTCCCCGAAACACCGATCTCCGATATGTCGACTGGATACCACCTGTCCCGATCGGATCGGATGATCCATATTTTTCCTGAACTATGGGCGCTACCCTTCGTGCTAAATCCCAGGAAAATTGACAACACCAAAAACCCGATGACTGTTGATTTTATTTATGGTTGGATCTCGGCTACCGACAGAAAAACTTTGCCCGCTCGCTTGACTCGCTACTAGAAAAACAGAGATCTTCCATGCTGCGCTTGGGAACTTCCCGCGCAACCTGCAGGTCCGGGTGCTCTCGAGCCCAAGACAAGAATTATCCCTAACAGAACCTTTATCATTAGCTTAGTTCATTTAGCGAAATATTGCATTTTACTTCTGAATTGCAGAGTTGAAATTGAAAATTGCACTATTTTTATTAGCATATCATTCATTGAAAAATTAAAGATAGACTTTACATTATATTCATATTCATTTTCTTGCAGAGTCATAATATCATGATTTTCTCTTCCATACCTTTTTGAGTAATCACGACCAATAAAATTTATGCTTTAAACTAAAATTGATTAGTCACAATTTTATTTTTTAGGGTGCACAAACTAGTCTAGGATTTAGTGCCTTGGAATAGGACTTTGTGAGTAAACTTATTCAAAGAAATTAAATCAACATATGTGTCTGAGACAGGGAGTTGAGAATTCCATTGTATAATTGGTAAGATCAAGAGGCTCCTCTCACACTAGAGTTAATCATGAGGTCGCGCAAAGTTAGTTGAAGGGATAACCCCTGGATACTCACCTAGCGTCAGAGATATTTCTATGGATTTATTCATATTTGGGGATCTTGATATTACCCATACCTCTGTGAGAGGCGGTGCTTTCAAGGTTTCAGGCTTTGCTACCCTACCCATATGGAGATCCAGACTTACGAATGCTCACCTGTGCATTGGTTATATAGTGGTTTACTAGTTTCTTGACTTAGGTATCTCATAGGTTACTTGCAAAGGTTATTCTGCTTGTACCCTGGGTCAGATAGAGGTCAGACAGCACACAGCCTTTATGGAGGATTACCTCTCCGGGGGGATCTGACTAACTGGTTGTTAAGCCCACAAGGGCCCCTATAACTGATTATGTTACCTCCAAACTTTAGCAGGGAGTCTCGGGTCCCTCTTGGATGAGACATACCTTCTTTAGCGAGGGAAGCCACTCAACCACTTTAGCCCGTTTGCATGCATATTGGTCATTTGACTTTTTGGTATGCTCTTTAACTACTAGTTGACCTTAAGAGTCTATTTTGGGTTTAATCGTTATGGACAGTGGAGTTTCTTTTGCTCCCTCATTCACTGCTACCCACCCCATGATGTATGCTCAGTTCATGAAGACAGGCCCTTCCACTTTTTACAATGGTATGCATAACTACAATGCTCAACCCGTACCTTGGATCCCTAGCCATTTTTCTGTTGATATGCCTTCCCCCATGCAATCGTATCCCTAGCTACATATATAAATCCTAGCCTTGGATCTAGGGGCACCATGACTCTGATGCCTACTTCTTCTTTCGATATAAGTCATGCCCCCATGGGAGGTTGGAACCTCCCCCTTTATGGATCCAATTCTAGCTATGCTCTTTTAGGAGCCAGTAGTCAAATGGATGCTTATCCCACTTATTACACCCCACCCATGTATCTTTCATCCACCATGTCAATTCCTTTGAGCATTTTTTCCATGATAGGTCCTCAAGTACCCCCAGGTCTTTTATATGGGGAGAATCAATTTTACGGTTCGGGCTACCCTCTTTACGGGACCCCTTCGCAGGGGGGAAACATATATCCTCACTCAAATAGTTCTTAACATACCTCAGTCTCTTCGTAGACCTCATTGATGATGCTCGTCCAAAAATCTTTGGACCATTTTGACATTGGCCACCACTTTTCTAGGCAGGAACAAGGGGTACACCAAGATCCTTCATGGCCTGCATTTTTTTAGAATCAATATTTCCCCAAAAATTGGAATCAAATGTTGCAATCTATCATTTGCCCAGTTACTGTCAGTCACATTGGTGCTCCATAACCCACCTCTACCAGTCATGTCGGAGATGGGTTGACATTTTCTACAAACTATGTCAACATCTTGCCCCCAACCTCTGCCAATTATGTTGGGGGCACCATCCTTCTCACCTCAAATCATAGTCATGTCACGTCTCCAGTGTCTATTCATCATGCTGGAGATGACTCATTTTCCCCTGCTAGTTACATCGAGAAGCCTAGACGTCTCAGACGTAAGCCTAAATTCCTTTGCAGGACTTGCAAAGGAAGTCGCCTTACTCATTTGTTCCCAGCTACTGTCGGGATACCAGAAGCATGGGGCTTGCCCAAGAGCCCTTCATATTTTGAGGCATCTGTGGTTTCTCCTCACACCACTTCTCCTTTGATCATCTCGGTGGTTTCACTGATGAAATCTTCTCCTGACCTCACCCCCTTTGTCGAGGGTGAAGCATCTCATTCCCCCATTACTATGCATCCTCTTCAACCTATAATTGAGGAAGTAGACGCACCAATCTAATATTTGGTCAACCCTACTCTCCCTAAAGAGAGTGATGCACCTTTTAGTCATGTCATCAACATTTCAAATATTCCCCCTTATGAACGAGAGAGATTTATTCTTTCCCCGAATGCTCTCCCTCCAAGTCCTAACGAGGTTCCCTTCGATTGGGATGACCTAATGGGGCATCCCATACCCCCACCTATGTCTTTTCCATTAAGAGACAATATCTAAACCATCATGGAGACTGTATTCTCAGTTAGCACTTTCTCCTCCTAGACTTGGAGAGCTCTGGGTTTTCCCAAGATTTTGTTGGCTATCCGTGAGATACTGACTTTCCGCAAAAGACCAAGACGAGAGCCTTGGCCTCCCCCTTTACATGTTGATTGAGATAGAAAAATGAGTCTTAGTTAAGATCTTTTCTGACTTGCCTAAAAACCAAAAATATTTTCGATTGATTTATCCCTTTCACACTCATTAAATTGGATTTGAAAGGTCATGAGTCTTAGTTAAGCTCTTTTCTGGCTCACTATCAAAAATAGAAAAGATTGTCGAGTGAACTTGTCTTTTTCACACTCGTAAATTGGATTTGAAAAGACATCTATTTGGCACAATTTTACCCCTTTTTCACACCAAGTAGACTAAAAGACATAAAAAATGATATTTTTTGGCATTAAGTTGTGATTGCATCTCATTCCCTCGCTTGTAGTAATGACCCTTTATCCGGTTCTCGCTTTGTGTTATAAACTGTTTCCTAAGCAGTTTTTGCATCCTCAACCAAGAAGAGCCTTGTTTATATCCTTCACAATTTGACACCCTATACCCTAGAGGTAACATCACCCCGAGTGTCCATCTCCCACATGCATTTCCTTGCATTAAGCATAGGTACGTTCCACTGCTAGAACTAGTTTTTCTTACTTGCAACACTCGTTTCCTCCTCTATATCATAGCATTCATTTGTGATGAAAAAACAAAAAAATACAGGCGGAAAGGGAGTACTATATTATAATCGGCAACATTCATGTCACCTTTGAATAGAGCACAAAGTTATTGATTCCTTGCATCATCATAATTTTGGGTTTAGCATGGCCTTAGGAAGTTGATCTCGTTATAGAGTTTTCTCTACCGGTTGGTTACTCTTCAAGTCCCTATAGAGAACATTATTGATGCCTCTTGCATCTAATAGTCACATCATCAAGTCTATGTGGTTGGAGTCACCATATGTCTCATTCTCTTGTTCAAAAGAAGTCTATCAACCTATGTCGGCCACTCTTCAGAAATCTTGACTTTGCATGTCGTCCATACCCTCAGTTTGTCTCAGAATCACATGATACTATGGTCTTATCATGCACCCTAGCCATAATTTCTTCATCGGTAGGTCACCTTGAACCCATCAATCGACATTTCATCATTGATCGTTGACTGGGTGGTTTCCCTTGTGTTCAACGACAAGACATCTATTCACACTTTGGGATTCGTGCAGTGTCTTGGATTCCATTGGCCTTAGTGGTGGTATCCTCACCTTTGTCAGTAGTTTCCATCATTGGCTGCTATTCATAGGGTCTTTTTCATATACCACTTGCATTTGGTACACGTGAAAGACGCACATGGTCGTTGGTTCGTGAACATGTTCTTCATATAATTTCCACCAAATCATGAAGTTCTTGCTTTGTTCCTCGTGCTGATTGATGAGAGATGCCTTAATGCTCTCCTTTCAGCGGGTCTCCTTCCATTGAATTCAGCTCATTCATTCTGGATACGGGACCTAGAGTTTTATGAGTACCTTGAGGCTTGTAGTCATTAGTGGCAGGCTCTCTCACCATTGACAGATGGGAATACATCAATGTCTTTTGATCAAAGGATTTTTCAAGTGTTCGACACCAACTCCTTTATTCACACTTCTAGGAATGTACTAGGTGCCTTGATACCTACTTTCATTATTGGTAGGTTGTCTCGCGTTTGTTAACGGTATACCTTAATGACCGGTAATCAAACGATGTCTCATTCCGTTTGACCTCAACTCCTTTATTCACATGATGTAGACTTGCACCCTTGGTGGATAGTGTAGAAGACTTGAAGAAATCACTATGTGTACATAGCTTTCCTGAGTTGTTGCTTCCCTTTCATTGGACCAGCACCTATTCAACTTCGGTGATCATGGAGATCAGATTGTACTCCATGGTATAAAAATATCTTCATATTGATCTTGAGACTGGTTTCACTGGGCCTTGTTCGTGACTATGACAGATTTTGGCATGCAACCGCATTTGTATTTTCCCATTCATGGCCATGAACACTTGTTTGGTATATTTTCCACATGGATCTGCATTGTATTCTTGGCAGCCATGTATGCAAAGTCAATACAGAATGTAATGAGCAATTGAGTTCATCCAGTTGGTTCTCTACCACTCCACTTCTGGGATATTTATAATGTATTTCAGCCATCGTAGATACTCCTCTGATCTCACACATTAGGGGGCATCTATTATAGTAAGATTTGCCTCACCATTACTATCTTGCACAGAGGGCCTTTTTTCCATTTCCCTATGCAGACTTTTCATCCCTTTTTTGAATCCAGAGCCAAAAATATACGTTTTTCCACATATATGCTCCCTATCATCCATGCAAGATGCGTATACACTGGCTACTCCACTACAGCCCACGTACATCAGGATTTGTGCCAAAAAATACAAAAATGAAGTCAGGTTTCCATGTCACGACAGGAGATCTCTAATCCTTGACCTTCCATATATTGGAAACGTTCCGACTCAGCCCTTCAGTTGCATTCTGAAGGCTATAAAATCACAATTTCGAGTTATGGAAAAGACAATAAATCATTCAAATTTGAGAGCAAAGTTACTCTGGAGAAATTACTTCATATTGAGTCTACATCCCTTTGTCCCTCAAGTCTAAACATAGTGTTCAACCCCCAAGCTCTTACCCTATTGTTGAGAGAACCTCATTGACTCTCTCCTGTGAGCTTGCCTTTGGTGGAGGATTGAAATGGTGTAGGCCCAGTTGGAAGAAACTTGGTTTCTTGGTTTCGAACCGTGCTGACACATAAGTTTGTAATGTTGTCACTTCTGCTGATCAATTATTAATAGAAATACTCCTTTCCCGTCCTATTGGTATATTGCAAATGTATGATTATTATCCATGGGCATGTTTGTAATGTTTATTAATGGATTATGCTATATGATGTGCTAACCCCTTTATATCATCACTATACACTTGCTTTGCTCATTTGTTAAGAACTTATTGTAGGTATAAAGCTTTGGGTCAAAGTGCTCAATGGTGGAACATCGTCAAACATTGGATCGAGGTAGGCCTATTTCTTATCTTGCACATTAGTTTATATAGCATATGTTGGAATTGAGTTTATTTATGCAGTCATACCTGTCTGTTGTGGTTTACCCTTGGCCATAGAGAGTTTTTCCCTCATAACACCCCCCTAAAAAAGTATCAATGGTAGCTAGACCAAATTCTAGATGGATCTCCTAAACCAAACGATGCATAGTCTAGTTGGGAGTGTGTACCGGGGAGAACCCCTTTCTTTTGTTGGGTGAATTTAGACCCTTCAAAATAATTGGTGCTAGAAGGAGGTCCATCTTTTATGGCTTATATACATGAATTAAACAATAAACAAAATCAGTCTTCAACAAGTAATCATGACTCCCAACCTACCTTGTTCCCTCGAATCGATTCTGAACAAGAAGTTATCTACGAGGACTCAAAGCCTAATTTTGGAAGTGCCTCAGGTAGTCCTGAAATACATACCGAGACTTGGTTTCTCATACCATGGGAAGAGCTTCATGAAACCTAGAGAATTACACGTGCTTACGCAAAATTGCTTGGAAAACTACCTACAGCCTCTGAGCTCCCTAGGAGAAAAGAAACCCATGTAGAATGTCCCAAAACGAATCTTGATTTTTATGTTAACTCTATAGATGACCTCATTGAAACTACCTTACAAGAATTCCCAGTACCTTTTAGAAAAGTTGCATGTTTCCTTATTGAACCTAAAGAAGAATTCGAAGGTGGACAACCAGAAATTACCATAGAAAAACTAATGGGAGAAAACATGAACCGCAAAGAAGTTATAACTCAATGGAGGGCTCAAGGAGCTCTCAATATGGCTGGAAAACTTCATGAAATTCCATGTAAATTTGATAATATCCTCCCAAAATTTGACCCAAATAAACCCGAATACCCATAAGATCATGTAAATAATTTATTTTTAGCTATACATCTTCTACTTGTCGAACATGATGACGTAGTGTGCAAGCTATTTCATTGCAATTTTTCCAGAAAAGATTCTACTTGGTATTTCAGCTTACCTATCGGGTCTATTACGAATTGGGATAGTTTTGAAAGGCTCTTTATGAGAAAATTTGGAGAAAGAAAAACAATTGCATCTCTACATAATGAACTAGGAGCCATCAGAATGGACAAGACAGAAAGAGTGAAGGACTTTGAAAAAATACTTCTTAATGTCTTAATCAATTTTCCTCATGATGTAGCTATCACTCAGTCATTAGCTATTGAATATTACACAACTACATTAACCCCCTCCATAGGGATGTTTTTAAAATGATCCAACATAAACACATCAGCATTAAACTTTGATGAAGATGAGACCGTGGAAAGAGACTTATCTTCATATGATCAACATCCACATTATGAGAAAACTAAGTCGGTTGGAAAGAAACCATTTCTATTAACTAAACCACTTGAAAAGGACTCAAAGGATATTGATAATGTGGTCAAAATGGTTAAGAAGTTATCCAATGAAGTTATGGACCTTAAAAATTATGTAAGTGAAGGATCGTCGAAGCCATGAACTTTCTATCCATTCTTTAAGAAACCAGACAACCCGCCACAACCACCTAAACCACCACACATGAATTTCAACTTAGATAGCTTCGGTAATGATAATTTTTGTTCTTATCATCAACAAAACCACTCAGGACAAACATGCCCTTAGTGGGTCAAATATATGACCTTGGTGATAAACCAGTTTCTAGATCAACATAGTTTGGATGATGAAATCCATGCACAATCGCCTTCTGGTGTTGTGGATGAAGCTCCCCAAGAATCACCTATGCCCTTATGGGACTGGTGTGTAGAATCAAATGATGAGCATATTGAGGAAATCCATGTCGGAGATATACAGGTTGTTAAAATTGTTGCTCCAAATGGTTATAACTTACTCAGAATATGTCCAATGTCTAATTCTCTTTCTTCCAAAGAAGATAAGATCCCTCTTAGGGAAATAATGCCTCCCTATGTCCTATAAAAACAAAGTGACGCGATCCCAGAAAAAAATAATAATAAAATTGGAAAATTTGTCTTAGCTAACAAAGATAAACCAAGAACATCTGACTCAACAAGGAATGACATTGAGATTGACTTGATAATAGATAATAAAATAGTTGAGAAAAAATTTGGTCATGCTATTAGAAATCTTGAATAGATTTTAATTTAAGATATCAAGAAAACCAAAGCTAATATTTCCATGTTGGATATTTGTTCTTTAACATAACAACGCGGGCTCCTACATGATGCTTTTAAACCTCATGATACTCAGAAAGGAATTGTCGCTACTACTGAAAGCTTAATCCATAAAAGTGATGCACAAGAGATACACAAAGTGGAGATAACAATAGTTATAAACGCAGCAAGCATGAGCTCCTTTTCAAAGTCTTGGGTACCACCTTTTCTGCTCACATCTGAAATTTGTAATTTCAATGTACAAAATTGTTTAGCAAATTTAGGTGCCTCTTCCAATATCATGCTTTTTTTTGTTTTCCAAAAAATAAATGTTGTTCCAAAAATTAAGAGAACCAAGATCATCCAATTAGATAGGACATATGTTAAGGTAAAAGGTGAAATCAAATATGGTTTAATTGGACTATCGTTCGACCCCAAGGTTCATCAAACTATAGACATAGTTGTTGTGTACATAGCAGAGAGTTACGGTTTTCTCTTAAGCGGAGATTGGTCAGCCGAACTTCAAGGTTATTTCTCTATTGATTGGTCTCATATGTGGATTCCCCATAAAGGTAAAGAAAATAAAATCTGTGTAAGTCATGACACACACATGAAGCATACAGTGATGAAATTCAAAGGTAAGAATGAGCCCATAATATTTTCTCATTCTGTTTTGGGGAATTATTTTTTTGAAACTGATTACAGTTGTTATGAAGCACAGACTTTTGAGATACCATCATAATTACAATCATGCCTTCGCTCACAAATCCATAATAGTTCATATCCAGTACTAACTAATTGATCCAGATTTTATGATTAGAACGAAATGACTACAGATTATTACCAGATGCTTAACACAGAATAACAAAGATACATTAAAATTGGTTTTCTATTCAATAAGGAAATAAGTTGGAACTGTAAAATGCAGCGGAAAACAAGCTTGCTGGAATGGTGGCGGCTTATCTCTGAGAAGAGATGTGACGGCTGCACTCATTCACAAGAAGATCATTACAATGAGGCTCTCGAGGCCTTTTTACAATAAACAAGAGTTTCAAAAACCCTAAACATACAAAAACTTAACCCTAGGAGATGAAGCGCCAAAATTCATGTGGGCCCCGTTTGGGTAAGTCAGTATATCAACTTCCCGGGGTCGTAACTTTTGCATAAGATCTTTGTTTTAGGCGTATGATAGACCGTTGGAAAGATCTATCTGAGGAATACAAGAGTTGCACAAATTTTTTGATGCAACATACCCCAAAAAACATCATTTAGGGCCTCAAAATGGCTCCAGAAGTTCAGGACCCAAAAAACTGCTAAAAATAGTAAATTATCAAAATTGCTAGAAAGTTGTTTTGAGCTAGCTGGAAAAGGTGGGTGGCCACCGATATCCACCTGGATCAATCCTCCATACTTAGGAAGCAATTTTCTCCATTGCGTTGATTTCCCCCATCAGATGAGGAAATTTATGTTGAATTTGGCCCCAGGTGAGCCACTTGCCTTAGTGCAGGAGTTGCCCTGCTTTGATGAATCGATAAAGTTGGATCTTTTGTTGTCGAGTGCCCTTGATCTGTGTGTCCACAATCTGATCAATGGATGCTTTTTGTATGCAGTCAGGGTTGAGCTCTGTTGGTGTCAGTTGTTCTACTACGTTTGAGGTGTCCAATAATGGTGGGAAATAAGGCCGAAGGAGGTCCACGTTGAACACTGGGTGCAGGCCAAGGAAAGGAAGAATGTTGAGAGCAAAATAATTATTCCCCACAGCCTTGGTGATGGTGTACGGACCATAATGGAGTGGGTGAAGCTTTCGATGGGGTCTTGTAAGGCATTCTTTCTACAAGTGCAACCAAACTTTGTCGCCCACCTGAAACTTATGTGGAACTCGATGTTGATCATGGCACTACTTGTACTTGTCATTGGACTTTTGTAGGATATCCTGAACCTATTGGCAGATGTGTTGGATCCTCTCAATGAACTGGGTGGCTTTGTCAACCTCAGTTGGTGCAGGAGAGGAGTCGATCGAGGTGACCGCAAGGGGAAGTGCAACATCTATGGGACCCAATGGTTGGAATCCCAACCCCACCTGAAAGGGGTTGTGGCCAGTTGAAATATGCAAGGCTTGTTTGTAGCTATGATGGACATAGGGAAGACTCTCATCCCATGTGCGAGGGTGCTTAGAATTATACATGCGCAGGATATGCACGATCATTCAATTTACAAACCTCAGTTTGGCCATCTGTCTGGGGGTGGAAGGCCGTGGATTTAGTGAGCTTACTGTCCAACAGTGACCAGAGGCTCGACCAGAATGTGCTAAGAAATCAACTATCCCTATCTGAGACAATGGTTTGTGGGATTCCAAAATGTACCCAGACTCGTTCAAAGAAGAGCTTGGCAGTGGCTTCTGTTGTGATGCTCTTCTTGCAAGCAACCAGAATCGCCATCTTAGAAAAGCAATCGACAACAACAAAAACACAGTCATTTCCCTTCTTGGTGGATGGGAGGCCCAACATGTAGTCCATTGAGATGGATTCCCATGGTCTATCAGTAGTAGGAAGAGGGATGTACAGGCCCTATTTCTTAGTGGTTGGTTTGGCAATAGCTCAAGCAGTGCAAGACCTTATATACTTGCTGACCTCCTGTCGAAGTTTCGGCCAGTAGAAATGTTTTTGTAGCATCTCCATTGTCTTTTCAACGCCGAAGTGTCCTGCCACCCAGCTGTAGTGGGCTTCCCAGATCAGCTCCGCTCACTCACTTGAGGGAACACATATATGGCCCAGACGACACAACAACCCATCCTTAATATGGAAATTATCGACAACTGCCTTTGCACCCAACATTTGTCAGGTGGTGGCGAAGTCTGGGTCTATCTCATAGATTTGGGGCCATCCAGAGGTCTCATGGCCATAGAAGTCTAGCACTGCGGTGAGTGTCGCGACTGGTGGTCTGTTGAGGCAATCAGCGACGCAGTTGGTGCTTTATGTTTTATACTTGATGTTGAGGTGGAATTGCTACAAGTATGTGGACCACTTTTGATGGCGGTCATTCTACAGTTTTCCTTGTGTCTGCATGAACTACAGTGGCTTATGATCAGTGTGGATGACTGTCTCCCTCCCAAGAATGTAATTTCTCCATTGGTGGCAGGCTTGCACAATGGAGTACATTTCTTTATCGTAAGTAGGGTATTTACGAATAGCATATGATAGCATCGCACTATGACAAGCCATGGGGTGGCCTTGTTGCATGAGAATGACACCCATTGCATAGTCTGAAGCATCAGCCTCAATCTCAAAGGGCTACTACAGGTCTGGTAGTGAAAGTACTGGGGTTGAGCACAAGCGTTGCTTCAAATCATTGAACGCCTGTTTTTGGGGGCGGCCCCACACAAATTTCTCCTTACCACCACCCCTGTTTATTTTTCTAAGTGCCCATGAAATATGGGAGAATCCCAACACAAACCTACTTAGAAATTGGCAAGGCCCAAGAAGCTTCGAAGCTCGGTGAGTGTGGTTGGGGTTGGCCAGTCACGGATGACTTGGATCCTGGCTAGATCCACATGTATGCCTTGTTGATTAATGATGTAGCCTAGTTAATGTACCCTATCCGTGCCAAAGGAGAATTTTTCCAAGTTGGTGTATAGCTTGTGTTGTCGCAGGGTGTGCAGAACCTGCTGAATATGCTGCAAGTGTTCGGCCCAAGTCTTGTTGTAAATGAGAATGTCATCAAGATACACCACTATAAAAGTATTGGTGAATGGTCACGGGATATCATCCATCATCCTCATGAAATTGGTTGGAGCGTTTGTCAGACCAAAGGGCATGACCAACCATTCAAAAAGGCCTTCCTTTGACTTGAAGGCAGTCTTCCATACATCTGTCTGTTCTATTGGGACCTGGTGGTAGCCAGACTTAAGATCAATCTTACTGTAGTATTTGTCCCCCATGAGTTGATCAAGGAGGTCATCGATTCGAGGAATCGGGTACTGGTTTCTAACTGTGATTTTATTCAGAGCCTGATAATCAATGCAAAGTCGCCAGGTTCCATCTTTCTTCTATACCAGCACGATTGGGCTCCTGCAAGGTGATGAGCTAGGATGGATGTGCCCCTTGTGGAGAAATTCTTGGATCTGTCACTTTATCTCCTCATTCTCTAACAAAGAGAGACGATAGGATATCCCATTGGGAAGCAGTGCACCAGGGGTCATATCGATGGGTTGCTTGACCTGGAAGTGCAGAGGTACCCCAGTAGGTGAGGAGAATATATCCAAGTATTCTTCCACAACCTTATCTACTTGCTTCTGTTGTGTGGAGAGGTCGGCCACAGAGACCCTGGATGTGGTTGTGATTTTTCTCTCATTCTGAGAGTGAATCATGAAGAAGACAAACTTCCCCTTCTAAGAGATGACCTTCCTGCATTTCTTAGAAGAGATCAAGGAAATAGCACTAGGTGGGACAACCTCGGGTATCCTGTACAATTTCCCGTTCAAAGTAATAATCACACTACGAGGCCTAGACTCATACACAACATGACATTTCCATAAATAAGGTTGGCCCAAAAGAACATCACAAACTTTGAGAGGAGAAACATCACACAATACCTCGTCTTTGAAGGGCTTGATGCCATACGACAGTCGACAGTGTTGGGTGACACGGATATCACTTCCTTGGCGGAGCCATCCAATGGTGTAGGGTTGTGGGTGAGGTGTTGTTAGTAGGGCCAGTCGCTTGACGACCTTTGCTGAGATGAGGTTCTTCTGGCTACCACTATCAACGATGAAGTGCAGTGGGGTTCCTTTTACCCACATCTATGAATGGAAGAGGCGCTCTCCTTCTTCTGGCTCGTCTGGTTCACCATGTTGGATCTTGGTGGTAGAAATGGTGGCACTAGGTCCCATGTCAATGATCCATATTCCCCTTTCTGGTTCTGACTCATAGTCAGAACCTGCATCTGATTCATAGGATTTCACTCCAACCACCAATGTCTGCTTTAAGTGGCAATCAGTAGTGCTAATGCATGTCCCCAACGAGGTCGGAGTACAAAGATTTGGGGACATGCATTAAGACGAAAAGGAGTAGACCACTCTCATACCACTGATCTTGATTTTATGAGTAGAATGAAATGACTACAGATTATTATCAGATGCTTAACACAGAATAATAGAGATACAGTAAAATTGGTTTTCTATTCAATTAAAAAATAAGCTGAAATTGTAAAATGCAGCGGAAAACAAGCTTGTTGGAATGGTGGCGGCTTATCTCTGAGAAGAGATGTGACGGCTATGCTCATTCGCAAGAATATCATTACAATGAGGCTCTCAAGGCCTTTCTACAAAAAACAGGAGTTTTAAAAACCCTAAACATCCAAAAACCTAACCCTAGGAGATGAAGCACCAAAAGTCATGTGGGCCATGTTTGGGTAAGTCAGTACATCAACTTCCTAGGGTCTTAACTTTTGAATACGATATTTGTTTTAGGTGTATGATATCCCATTAGAAATATCTATCTGAGGACTACAATATTTTCACTTTTTCAATTGAAACATACCCCAGAAAAACATCATTTAGGGCCTTAAAATGGCTTCGGAAGTTCAGGACCCGAAAAACTACTAAAAATAGTAAATTATCAAAATTTCTAGAAAGTTGTTTTGAGCCAACTGGAAAAGGTGGGTGGCCACCGATATCCACCTGGATCGCTAAATTAGGATTTAGTTTGACTAACAAGACTAATATTCCTGACATGTAGACCATGTTCTTCTATGACTCTAAAACACAAGATGGAGCCAGAATAGGATGTGTTCTAATCAATCCTATTAAAGGAAAAAATCTAATATCATGTTGCTTATACTTTGAATTTATCAAAAACACTGTTGAATATGAAGCCTTGGTTCAGGGCCTTAAAAAATCCATTGATCTTCAGGTAAAATATCTTAAGGTATTTGGTGATTTGGAAACCATTGTTCGATAGGTAAGAAACATTTTTCATTACCTGTCTCCTCATATAAAGTCTTACCAGCAAGAGGTATGGAATATTATTTATTCATTTGATGCATTTAATGTTTCTTCTATATCCCGTGATCAAAATATATGCCCCCCGATGATGGTTTTTCGGTTGAAATGATGTTTAGTCCCTCCTTACCATAAAATATCATGAGTTGAAGAGTGTTCGATAGTGACTCTTAGATTATCAACTTTCTTACTAGTTCAGAGACATTCCAGAATTCAATGATCGATGATGAGGTACATCAACAAGAGTTACAAACTTATCTAGAAGAAACTAACAATATAAAGACAAGTTGTGTTCCGAAAAATGTGTTGACTCTTGAAAATTTATTTGATTTACAATCTATGTGATGTGATGTGATGCTAAATCCATGTGATGTGATGTTAAATCCATCTATCTATGTGATGTGATGTGATGTTAAATTTATGTGATGTGATGTGATGTTAAATCCATGTATCTCCCCAGGTATGTAATCCCTTTACACACTATCAAAAGTCAAAATCTAGTGGAGGAACATAGCTTATCAATATGAAAAGACGTTGAAGGAACAGAAAGCCAAGAGACTTCACTTAACAACATATTTCTATGTTATATGAGCTAAGCCAAAATAATATATATGAAATGTCTATAGTATATTAGGAATAACAACTAAGGAATTTTTCTCATCCATAATAAAGTTAACAAATCTCACCATCACAGGTGTCATCCCTAGTGCGTTTAAAGGTTAACTGGAATCCCCCCATCCACCTATATCTCTAAACAAAAGGAGAATAAAATGTTACAAAAGGTAAAGTCTTGGGGAAATGCTTTCCAGATCACATGGGACATGCAAGTATATTTGTCGGGGCTATGGGTGCTCACTAGTAGTGGAGAAAGGATTGTGACACTGGGGTGACTCCATCAGGGCTATGGACACTCGTTGGAAACAAATAAACACCAGCAAAATGTACTATGACATGTATTCTCAACATTCTTTATGTTTTGTTTCTATTATAATGTCTATATATTCCTTTCTAATAATTTATCATGGATAGAAATCTAATACCTAGAAAAGTCTCGCTCCTCTTTTAGTCATCTAAGTCGATTAAATATTCAAGTTATGGGACCTATATTTTCTATTATTATTTTGTATGATGGAGCACCCTTCCTAAATTGTATGTGGACAACATCTCGTAGATATTCAAGGCTTCTCCCAGTGTGTCACCATTTGTTGTGACAGACACTACAACCCTCCATTTTCCCATTTGATCTTGCTTACCTCCCTGGAAAATGGAGCCCCTCATCTTTTGATCCCAAGATAAATCCTTGTGAGTCTCCCTCTCTAGCTCAAGTTACTTATAAGACTCATACCTTACTTGGAAAATCCTTAATGACTTTGTTTATAAAGGACAAAACTTATTTTTTTTAAATCAGAAAAGTTACTACCAACTCCTTCGATATGAATCAGAGGAGTTAAATTTAACTCCTTTGATACACATTGGAGGATTTATTCTCACCTTCTCTAATATGGAGTGTTATCGCTCTAGTTAGAGGAAACTCCTCGTATACGAATAAAAGGAGTTAACTTTAACTCCTCTTATATGTATCAGAGGAGTTTCTTCTTTTCCTTCCAATATTATCGAAGGACTTCAAAACAAGTTCCCCTATTAACATCAAATTAATTTAATATAAGTTCTCTAATTTTAATCGGATCAAACTTTTCTTTCAACCCTTCAACTTCAACAACCCCACCTACCGCATTAATTTCCAAAACGAAAATTTGGTTATATAAACAAAATGAGATCAAGTCATTTCTATCTGATCATGATAGATTGAGAAAGGACTCCCAAGGTTAAACTCATCAAGCTATCCCATTTGAGCTCCCGACTTATCCCTACTCACCATGTGGCGTCAAGATCTAGGTAAAGGAATCTTTCCTTTCTTTTGTGTTAGGGCTAGGGATAATTTTCATTTTATTTCTCCTATGTTTTCATTCCTTATTTCCCTTGTCATATATTTTTCCCCTTCACTACCATGCCTTTGGTTATCTCCTCAACCAACATATGCCAATGGAACCTTCATCATCTTCCCATTTCGGAGATTTATGCCCCCTGATGATGGTTTTTCGGTTGAAATGATGTTTAGTCCCTCCTTACCATAAAATATCATGATTTGAAGAGTGTTCGATAGTGACTCTTAGATTATCAACTTTCTTACTAGTTCAGAGACATTCCAGAATTCAATGATCGATGATGAGGTACATCAACAGGAGTTACAAACTTATCTAGAAGAAACTAACAATATAAAGACAAGTTGTGTTCCGAAAAATGTGTTG
>JZKD02S1998108.1:284347-339530 GCA_000966675.3 Picea glauca
TTCAACTTCAACAACCCCACCTACCGCATTAATTTCCAAAACAAAAATTTGGTTATATAAACAGAATGAGATCAAGTCATTTCTATCCGATCATGATAGATTGAGAAAGGATTCCCAATGTTAAACTCATCAAGCTATCCCATTTGAGCTCCCGACTTATCCCTACTCACCATGTGGCATCGGGATCTAGGTAAAGGAATCTTTCCTTTCTTTTGTGTTAGGGCTAGGGATAATTTTCATTTTATTTCTCCTATGTTTTCATTCCTTATTTCCCTTGTCATATATTTTTCCCCTTCTCTACCATGCCTTTGTTTATCTCCACAACCAACATATGCCAATGGAACCTTCATCCTCTTCCCATTTCGGAGATTGTTCTTCGCCCTAAGACAATGTCTGGTCAGCCCTATTTTTCACCACGATGACACCCCTTTCCATCCTTACAACCAATTTTTTCAAACCCTGAAATTTTTCATTGCACACATAATCTTTGATTAGAGAGGTCCAAGGAACTCTCACAACCTGTAAACCTACCTTCAGCCTCACCCTGAAACCAACTTACTTTGCTCGTAGAGATCCCTAGTTTTAAAAAATCGGAACAATTTCTACTAACTTCTATGAAAATATCAAACTAACTCCTCTAATATGTTCAGAGGAGTTACAAACATTGCCCCTGTGCCACTCATATCACTTAGTGATAACTCTTCCAAGCATATCGGAGGAGTTACTTTCAACTCCTCTGATATGATCAAAAGAGTTTCTTTCAACACCACCGATAATTGAACTCAATATTTATAGTAAGAACTTTTCCGATGACTTTTTGGAGAAGTTGGGATTAACTCTTCCAACCTCATCGAACGATTTCTTACTAACTCCTCCAATGCAATCAGAGGAGTTGTCCTTAACTTTTATGATCACGATTTGTTTTACCATCTCTTTACTTTATCAGAATACTTAATACTATCTTCTCTAACCTGTATTGGATAAGTTAATCTTTTCATCCCCTATTTCATTTTTTAAAGCCTAATATCCACCCTTTCTTCCCCAAATTTTACCAGGATGCTTAAGCATGCATACTTTTTACCCTGACATATTCAAAGGATAACTCTCCATTTTCTTAATAGTCTAAATGGATCTGATATTTCCGATCATTTTTATAGCTGCATTTCAAATGGTACATTTAATTTTGTTATATTCCCTATACTTATATTTTCTTTTGGCAGTTTCAAACATGTCACTGGAAGAAGACGACAGGAAAGTCATCCATAGCTAAGGCCTATGGTAGCTCCCAACAAACAAGATAAGTAGAGATTGTTGAGGCTACATATGACGATACATCTCGACTTCTAGAAAAGGATTGAGAGACTGTTGAGCCTCATTTTTGTCACCTCCAATTGCCTTATCTTGTCCCATATCCTAACCAATTTTTCCTCATACATATGCACTCTCTTCCTATTTTCCTCAACAGACATGTCATTTAACAATTATTGTGTACATATGAGGTAAATTATGTTTAATCAAGACTTATGATGATTTATTAATGATTTGGATTGAATATTTTATGTTTAAAGATATATAATTACTTTGAATGATCTAAGTAGACCTTATGAAAACAACCCCTATTCATCCGGTACCCTTTTTGTGTTCATTCAGTACTCATCTCGTCTGGTACCAATGTTGTGCTCGTTCAGTACCAAATATAATTTGAAATTTTGGAATGCTTCTAGAGGGAAATCGAGGACATAGGTTTTGTACAGAGCGGTGTTTACATGCCGAAAAATAATTCATAATTCACCCATATCACACATGTGGACCTCCATCTCAGGGGGAATGATTATGCAAAAATTATCAAAAATCTTAAACTGCCAACTTGCACATTGATTTCCATGCAGATGGCATAAGATATAGAAATTATACAAAAAGGGTTTTTTCTAGAATGTGGAAAAATGAGTATTGAATGGGAACTTTTCCAAATTTCAAATTGTTTGAGAAGATATGGGTGGATCTCTAACTCGAATCTGCCCAAATTGATGAAAACCCCAGATTTTTGGGATTTATCCTAAAATTGTAAAAATTGTTTTATGAGTTTGGGGATTTGGTTTCATCCATTCCTCCATGGGTTTCATGTATAAATAAGACCTCATAGTTCTGAGGAAAGGGAAGGAATTGTTATGTTGTAAGATTGGTTCTTGAAGGGAAGAAGAATAATTATGTTGTAAGATTGGTTTTTGAAAACTAGTAATTGTACTATGTTTTTCTAAAGTAATGAGATAAGTTGCAATTCATGGATTTCGTGTGTATGATCAAATATTCTTCTCTATAAGTGTCTCCTAAGATTCTTTTTTGGTACGGAAAGGGCCCACCGATCCAATCAAGGTAAGATTCAATGTATTTTATTTGTAAATATAATTCTAGATTTTTTTGTGTGTGTGAATAGAATAATTTTGTACTTAATCATAGCATTTAACTTTAGTCTTGTTATGTTTCATTGATAAAGTTGATGGCATTGAGTGAGTAAGAATATTGTGTACAGTATGAGTGAAATGATTCATGATTGATTAATTGATATTTTTGTGTGTGTCATTTGCTAGATTTGATATTCTAATGATTGTTGTTGTCTTGCAAGAATTAGTCTCAAGTAGAGCTTCTATCTCTCACCCTACATGAGCCTGTAATGGAGTGCTCCCTTCCACTTAGAATTTCATTTCAGAATTAATTAATTTACACATGCACAATCAAGACCTCCATCTCTCCATCCCTTTTAAGAATGTGCAGAGTATTAATTGTTGTTATTTTAGTTGCTCTAGGATATAGAATCAAAGTTCATCTTTTCCTTTCATGAACCAACAATGAAAATTTCCATCACCTAAACAAGAGCTTAAATCGTATGCTTGTCTATGAGTTTTGCTTTCTAATTTTTGAATTGTGTGAAGAGTGTTATCTTTGAAGTGTGAAAACATAGTATTGGTTTTTAGATTGTTTTCTTATATATGCTATACTCATCAGACATAGATAAACCACTTGTTTCTGGCACATATAGTGCATCAACTCTACTTATTACAAATCTCGGTTGATAATTTATGTTTGGTAATATATTATGCATATAATTGCACCAACATCTTGGCATCGTCGTCGGGGAGTTGTAAACGATAATAAGTAGTATATGAATTAGATTTCTTTAATGGTTTTGTATTGGTTTTATGGACTACCTAAGGGCGGAGAGAAAATGGTAAGACGTGAGGTAAGAGCCCGTGCATCCATTTTAGTGGGGTTGCTCCAAAATTAGGTTTTCCTCTCCCTTTCATGCATAAGTGTTTTTCTTTTAATGCAAGTGCGTTTCCCTTATTTTAAGAAAAAGTGTGTTTTTATTTATGAAAAAATAGTTTTATTTATGATGAGATGACTTGTGCGAACTGATAACCTGGTGACAATAGGGTCCCAGTAATGCAAGGAGTTCAAGTTTGGCGTTTTTTTATTTTTGCAAACAGTTTTAATTTCTTAGTTTTAAAATTCAAATATTTGATGATAAATCATTTTTGGGGTGATGTAAGAACCCTTGAGTACTAATTTGTGTTGCAAGACAGGGATCATCAACCAGCTAGATTAATTCACGGATGATCAAGAGCTTGAATAATGTTCCTCCAATAACTTTCTCACATTCTAGCAACAACTAGGATATCCGCCTCTCAGGAAGAGCATATCTTGACAACAGTAAATAATTTATTTGTCTCTCCACAAGAAGATTTAGAAGTCCCTTCGGATTCCTCTTGTCAATTTGTTGAGGAGACTAAAGAATCATGGATAGAATTAAATGGAGAGAAACCATTGAAACCTGGTATTGAGGAGTTCTTAGCATGCCTCTCAATAGATCCTATATGTACTCCAAAGACCAATCATCTTGAAGAAGATACTTTGTGTAGCATGGAAAAGGAGGACATGTTGTGTGACCTAAACAAAGAAGGGAAACAAGAATATCTTGATCCTATTGAAAGATGGTTCAAATTAGTTTTCAGGTCACACTACTCTTTTACTTTTCATTATCATTTGATCTCATCATCAAAGAAGTTGGTCCTTCATACTCTAGTATGCATTAAAATTTATCCTTTAAACCCGAGTATGAATATATTTCTAACCATGTTGTGCACATGGCTTCAATGGAAGTATTCATATACTTGAAGGACATTTTCTTTTGTTTAATTAAAGTAGGTTAGTAAATAAATGTTTCTTATAAGTGCAATGCAACTTATCTTTCATACTTTTCATAAATCAGAATGTTAAAATTTAACAAAACAATCAGTTTAAGATCTTTTATTCCTCTAGTAGATTTATTTCTAAAAGTTATGACAATTTTGTTTGGAATTTTATGCGAAGGTAATCTCTTCATCCTCTAAATGCACACATAATACTGGAAGGGTAGTTTCAAAAGAAGAGAAGACATCCTTTTCAACAGAAGAAAACACTTAAGGGAGTAATTCATGACCTATTTCCTCAAATTTCTTCTTTTTCCTTAAGTTGTTAGAAAAAAAGGATGCATCTGTGCTTTATCATTACTTGTATATTTTAACACCACTATTTCACAAAGATGATTGATTAAGTGATATTTTTAATAGAAATTGGAAATGAATGTTAATTCTAGACTACTTTATTCATAGCTAATATTTTTTGGTCAAATAAATCATGAATAATGTATGCATTGTTCAACTTTTGACATTTTCCCTGAATTTTCTATTTCTAAGCATAAATAAAAATCTAGTTTTAATTAGTTCTATTGGTTTGTTTTTAGCAGTTGTTCACAACCCTCTCAGCAACCCTCCTTATTTTTTAGCGTCTCACATTGTGTGCATGAGGGCATGCAAAACATTAGGCATGCGGGAGTGGTTGTTGGGACCTTCATATTCTTTTCAGCTTCTATTAGCAAGTCCAAATCAAAATATTGTTCTGGTACTGCTATGTTTCAGTATTGTTCTATTCTGGTACTGCAGAATATTGTTCTGGTACTGTCATGTTCTGGTAGTGCATAATCTAGTTCTGGTACTATCTATTCTGGTACTGCAGAATCATGTTCCAGTATTGTTCTCTTCTGGTACTACAGAATCTTGTTTTGGTACTGTCTTGTTCTGGTACTGCAGAATCTTGTTCTGGTACTGTTCTATTCTGGTATTGTCTTGTTCTGGTACTGCAGAATCTTGTTCTGGTACTGTTCTATTCTGGTACTATCTATTCCAGTACTGCAGAAACATGTTCCAATACCAGTTACCAATCTGGTATTGATGCCAAGGTGATATGATCTTTGTCATGTGCTTAACATTGTTTTCACTTCAGGTAATTGGAGGTATGAGCTCATCTTTTCATGTTCTTTCTATCAAGGATCATTTAAGTCTTCTGTTGAATTGCTCTTGACTCTCATGTACATATTCTTCCTACATTTCTACACTCACCCCTAAATGAATCATCCTTTCTATATGATTAATAATTAAGAAAAAGTGATTAATAATTGAAATATCCATTGAGAAGTGGTGGCACCATTATGTCTAATACTAACCTAGTTGATTTAACAAGTTCTTATCCAAGTTTATCTTTACAAGTTTCTCTTGGGAGGTATTGATGAAAACCTCATGTGGTGGACCACCCTTGCAAAACCTTAATGAACTTTCATGAGAACTCTAATAGGATTAACTAGAGGGATCTCTTAGTCATTATCTGAGATGTTCCATTATGCATTGAATAGCTAAGATTTAAGTCTAATGTGGATGATGTCACCCTTGGGATAATTTCAAGTAATTAATTGTGTGCCTAATAACTCTAAAACACTCTCATACCACATGTCTTCCTTATACTCTAAAGATGTCAATGAACAATATACATCATTCTAAATATTTTGAGTAATATAATAAAAAAGAAGTATCAGGAAGTACAAGTAAACCCGCCGAGGTATTGAACAGGTATGTTGGCAGTAGGGCCATGCTTGTATGGTACTAAGGTAAACCTGTTGGGGTACTGAACAGGCCTACTGGTGGCGGGGCTATGCCAAGTAAAGGGAGTTGAAAAACATAAAGTGGCACACCTAAAACTAAACAAAAACCCTTGGGTTTCATTCTAAAGAAATCATTATCAAATCAAGGCTAGGAGATGACATTTATATCTCTCAGATGATGTTCTTAAGAACCTTCAAGTATCCACTTTAAGGTCCTATATTTAAAATAAATAGGTTTGCATGAAAGTGGGACCCTCAGTATATGTAATTCACCTTACCTAAGAAAGAAGAGCTTCATCTCTAAAAACTTGGATAAGAAACGAGTTAATCATCTTGGGATGTATTCTTTTATGTGTTCCTCTCTTCAAATGAGATCTAAACTATGCTTATATCACTTTTATTTTAAAGGTAATATAGCTAGGGGGCCTGTTAGTCAAAGTCATTATGAAAACTCTTGGACACTATCCTATAATCATATTAGAGTCACATCCAACTCTTTCTCCTAATCATGATCCAAAATAGATTGGATAAGACTTAATGTCAAATCACTAACAGATCTAATCTATTACTCATGATTCCACTTTGTCATCATAACTACTTTACCATGGGTAAGAAGTGTGAAGCATAGGCCAGGAAGTTTATATTGTATAGCAGGTTACTTAAAAGAGAACTTAAGGAGTTGAAGAAGGGTGGAACGTCAGGGAATGCTTGATCGAGTGAGTAGTACCATCATTTTTGAAATTTTGAAGATCATTGTTGCATGAGGACATGCAATGGATAAGGCATGGGGGAAATGTTGAGCCTCATTTTTGTCACCTCCAATTGCCTTATCTTGTCCCATATCCTAACTAATTTTTCCTCATACATATGCACTCTCTGCCTATTTTCCTCAATAGACATGTCATTTAGAAATTATTGTTTACATATGAAGCAAATTATGTTTAATCATGATTTATGATGATTTATTAATGATTTGGATTGAATATTTGATGTTTAAAGCTCTCTAATTACTTTGAATGATCTAAGCATACCTTATGACAACAACCCCTATTCATCCAATACATGTTTTTGCGTTCATCCAGTACTCATCTCGTCCGGTACCAATGTTGTGCTCATCCGGTACCAATGTTGTGCTCGTTCGGTACCTATTTTTGTGCTCATCCGATACCAGATATAATTCGAAACTTTAGAATGCTTCTAGAGGAAAATCAGGGACGTAGGTTTTGTCCAGAGAGATGTTTACATGTGGACATGTGAGTAATAATTCACCCATATCACACGCGTGGACCTCCAGCTCAGGGGAATGATTCTACAAAAATTAGCAAAAATCTCAAACTGCCAACTTGCACCTCAATTTTCGTGCAGATGACATAAGATCTAGAAATTCTACGAAATGGTTTTTGTCTAGAATGTGGAAAACTGGGTATTTTATGGGAAATTTTCCAAAATTAGAATTGTTTGAGAAGATATGGGTGGATCTCTAACTCGAATCTTCCCAAATTGATGAAAAACCCATATTTTTGGGATTTATCCTAAAATTGTAAAAATTGTTTTCTGAGTTTAGGGATTCGGCTTCATCCATTCCTCCATGGGTTTTATGTATAAATAAGACCTCATGGGTCTAAGTAAAGGGAAGGAATTGTTATGCTGTAAGATTCGTTCTTGAAGGGAATAAGAATAATTATGTTGTAAGATTTGTTTTTGAAAACTATTAAGTGTACTCTATTTTTCTGAAGTAATGAGATAAGTTGCAATTCATGGATTTCCTGTGTATGATTAAATCTTCTTCTCTATAAGTGTCTCTTAAACTTCCTTGTTGGTACAAAAAGGGCCCACTGACCCAATCAAGGTAAGCTTTATTGTATTTTATTTGTAAATATAATTATGGATTTTTTTGTGTGTGTGAATAGAATAATTATGTACTTAATCATAGCATTTAACTTCAGTCATGTTATGTTTCAATGATACATTTGATGACGTTGAGTGATTAATAATATTGTTTACAGTATGATTGAAATGATTCATAATTGATTAACCATTATTTGTGTGTGTGTCATTTGCTAGATTAGGTATTCTAATGATTGTTGTTGTCTTGCAAGAATTAGTCTTAAGTAGAGCCTCTATCTCTCACCCTACACGAGCCTGTAATAGAGTGCTCCCTTCCACTTATAATTTCCTTTTAGAATTATTAAGTTACACCTTGCTAACATATGCACAATCAAGACCTCCATCTCTCACCCTACATGCACTTATAATGGAGTGTTTTACTTTGACCGACGGTTATTTTAATCTTGATTGAGTTTCCCTTTTGAGAATGTGTAGAGTGCTAATTGTTGTTATTTTAGTTGCTATAGGAGATAGAATCAAAGTTCATCTTTTCCTTTCATGAGCCAACATTGTACAAGTCCATCACCTGAGCAAGAGCTTAAATCGTATGCTTGTCTATGAGTTTTGCTTTCTAATTTTTGAATTGTGTGAAGAGTGTTATCTTTGAAGTGTGAAAACAAAGTGTTGGTTTTTAGATTGTTTTCTTATTTAGGCTATACTCATCAGATATAGATAAACCACCTGTTTTTGGAACATATAGTGCATCAACTCTAATGATTACGAATTTTAGTCGATAATTTATGTTTGGTAATATACTATGCATATAATTGCACCAACATAGACTCTGAAATGGGGAGAAGTGTACTACATGTTTAAGAAGTAAAATTTCTCAACATAAGTGGAAGATCCCAATGAACTTCAAGCATTCAAAAATATCATAAAATCAGGGATCTTCAAAGTTGCATTGCATCTAGCGGTCTTCTCTTGCGTAGATGTCATTTCATGGATTTTGAAGAATACCAACATAAGTAGTCGATATGTCTACAATGCATGAAAAGAAATTGTTGCCTTTTTAGGACAGAATTTATAGCTAAATGCTATCACATCGAAGAAGGTAATAAAATATTGGATAGAAATATCCTCAATGATTTTGAATGTACGCCAAAGGACTTATTTCCAAAATGGTATAAGGAGAAAAAACAATTTAAATACATGCCTAAGAGTCTGTACCCCGTGACTAACTTAAGGAGACCCTATCAGTATTTGGTGGCCTTGCTTAGTAGGTTATATAGGGAATAAGATGCAACTCATTTCCCCGTATCATACATGCCCTTGATTTATTTATGCATAGATGTGGGTGTTTCATTCAATTAGGAAGATATATTGTCTTAAAATCTCATTGTTTCCATATCTATAGTAACATAAGCACAACCAGAAACATTTCCCATTTTCCATAAGTCCTTGTACCTCCTAGACATAATGTGCATAGTCCACATGTATCCAAATATTGGGTGGAGTTGATTGCCATCTGACACTGCAATCCACATCTACTGAAAAGTTCTATGGGAGCACAAATACCGTACCAAATACCAAATCATTTGAGAAAACTTACTTGCTCCTTTATATGAATTCATCTTTTGCACCACTCCCCCTTGTATGACATACAAATCCATAGTAGTCATAAGAAGAATTGAGGACTGGTATCTAATGGAGAATGGAACTTATATAAGAGTATATGGTGTGATGAAACCACCTCACCTACTTCCATGATTTGTACTTGACAAGCTCATCCTTTAGGAAGTAGTGTACCAAACTATTTATACATGGGGTTGGAGGAATAATGTACAGGTTAAAGAAATAAATATGCCCCCCACTACCTCTATATATCCACAACTATTTCTTCGAGAATACCAAACAAGCCCAAGTAGAGGTAGACATATTTATTTCATATCACTTTGGAGAAGAGAGATTAAGAAGACACAATCCTAGAAATATCGTAAGGGAACACTTCAATGGCATCAAGCTTCCTTATGAATACACTACGGATCTCTTGGAAGAATAGGAGGTGCACCAAAATGCCAAAACATATGATTAATTCATTTTCAACAAGCGTGGCCAACCAAAGGGAAGGATCGTCTATGAAAAAGAAGCAAGAGAGGTGACCATAAAAGAAGAAAAACAAGAGGAAGTTGGGAGATTTTCTCCCATATATTTCCTAACTCATTTAGAATCTTCCAAGGAGGAGGAAGAAACGTTAGTAGATAAAAGGAGGAGATATAAAGAAAAGGTGTTAAAAAATAAGAATGATGCCAAGAAGAAACAAAAAGTTGAGGCTGACAAAGAAAAATCCAAATATGAAGTTGAAGAAAAAGTTGTTGCAAAAAGAGAAAAAAAGCTATCACAAGTAGCAAGAGTAGCAACAGAACTAGCAAAGAAAGCAATGAAGGAAGCGACTGAAAAGGTTGTTGGGGAAGAAAGGAAAAATAAAATGAAGAAAGCAGAGGGTATGGAACACACCCCATGGATGTAGATATCCTAGGAACATCTACCATGGGCATAGAGGCAGATACAACAGGAAATGGTTTAGGCCTTGGAATCTAGGATCCATTTCAACTAGCTGAAGTGCTATATCTTAGAAGCTTCACATATGACATTAAAATTGGTAGGATCATGAAATAATGAGTTAAGAATATGTCGGTGATGGAAGGGGCTCCTGTATCAGTTTTCACTCAGGTACCAGTCATGGGATATGCCAGAAAGGATCTTGTAGAAACAGCTAGGCCAAGTTCTTTATCCATGGATGCCAATATAGATAACATATAGAGGTTATGAAAAAAAAATGAAGAGAAGGGGTTAATGATCAGAGAACTGATCAAGGAAAATATCCAATAGATAAAGGTTGACGAGAAAAGCCTCCAAATATTCAAATCTAGTTTTGAGAAGGTTAGAAATGACTTAGAAGGTGCCATTATTGAAATGTACGCTCATATACACCTTTTCCAAGATGCGAATATAGTGGTCATCGACCAAAACAACCAGATACAAATGAAGTTGTCACATTACAAAACTATCCATGAAGGTATAGCTGACATATATAGATGGATAGAGGAAAATATTGATGCACAACCTGAGTTATATATGTCATCAAAATGTGGGAGAAAGACCGATTTGTACACATTGGATCACTTCCAATAGATAGGGAAAAGATTTGATAGATAAGTAACCAAATCTATTGCAGTATTTTCAAGGATCCATAAAGATGCTTAGGAATTGATAAAAAATGGTCACCTCCCAAGGTTAGATGAGATTGGAAGGAACCTATTAGCGAAAGAAATGGTAAATGCGGTTAAGGACAACATAAAACAAAGGAAATAGATAGTTTAAGATGATGCTTTTGTCTCCATCGACCTTATTGATCAACATATTCTACAACCAATAAATCTTCATATGGTGGTGTAATATTTCATGACAATGTTAAAGAAGGATATGAGCACCCTAGATGATAGTATTTCTTTGAAAAAATCAACATTAGAGCATTTGACATACAGGAGGATCGAATCACTCTATGAAAAGTTGAAGTGTTAGCATAAGGGCAGACCTAGGGTTCAATTCTACAACAATGCACCAACAAAACCCTAACTATTGGCCCTTTCGGCAACACCTACGAAGCAAATGAAGTCTCACCCGAGGTAGAGGCAGGGGTGGTTGCAGGACTCCAGTGTCTGCAACCTTAGTTGGGACACAGATCAGTGATTGTAACACCTTAACAAAGCACTTAGAAATATAGATCATCAATATTTGACCAGTATTTACTCCACAGATAAAACCCTAATTACAGAGCATCATAGTATTCAACCAGATCTAACATCTAATAGCACTTAGCATGATGAAAAAGATCAGATCTAGCAAATTCAAGAACTAAGCACATTTACATAAGACAGATATAGCATTCACTGATAGTGTTCAGTACTAATCTATCATATCAGATTCGTCTATCATCTAACAACTCACTAAGCATTCAAGCAAATCAACAAGAGAGAAACCATAAAGCACAAAGCATTCACAACACAGGATATAAGTGGTTCACCCCCACCCTGGGGCTACTTCCACCAACTATTTGTCTTCTTTATTAGCTTCTTCAATCAGTTATATGCACAGAGCCTCAAAATCCTACTCCACATAGGACAGGATATCTGCGCACACTCTTCTAGATCCTCCTTCCCCAAGTATATCTAAGCACAAATCATTACACAACCCTTTACAGTCACTTGCACTTAGCCTTGCAAGTCTCATACAATATGCACAAAGCACTTACAACAATTACTTGCATCTATCCAAAAGGCACTTAGCCATTCATACTCACTATATTGCCTAACATCTATTTATACATTACAAAATAGGCCTAAGCATGGGTAAACCCATGGGCCGACATCCCCATACCCATTACATAATCCCAAATCCCAAAAAGGGCCCTAAAAGGGGTCGATATCCCACGATATCTGCTTTGTCTTGTGATCTGCCTTCGATAGCCTATCGAAGTCCCAAAAATAGGTCTAACATGACCAAGGATCCTCAACACTTGGTCAAGGGCTAACAGGCCCCCAACACTCACTTGTGACTCATCCCAAGTCACTCTTATCTGTTTAATTATGCCTTAAAAGCCTCAATATTGGCTTGAGCTTATTTGACTTGTTGTTGTGCCACGGCCTCCTATTCAGCAAACTCTTGGATAACAACTTCATTGACAAGTCCCTCTAAGCATTGTTTAGCTGCGGTGACAGCCTACTCTAGTTCTTCTCCTCGTCCTTCGATCTCTATGAAAAGTTGGTAAGCTTCATCCTATATAGGTTGGATCTTCTAAGTCACTTCCATGACCTTGCTCTGAATGGTGTGGACCTACTATTGGGTAGTGTGTTTCTCTTGGGATCACTTCATTCTTTCAACAGCTGACAGGGGCTTCAACTGCACCTGTATTGTTCCTGCTTGATACTTTGCCTCTTGGAGTTGTGACTCCAATGTCTTCAGCTTTGGATTCTCAGTAAGTCACTCATACATCTAGGCATTTTGATCACTCATTTGTTTACATTCCAAGGTGAGGGTCTTTATTCTCTCAACTGCGCTCCAGGTAATTGCTTCTCTTTGATCCCTTACATCCTGTGGAGTGTCAGGCACTGCGCGGAGCTCTAAGTCTATTATTCTTTGTTGTAGTTGTTGCATATCTTTTGAGATATTCTTTACTTGATGTGTGACTCGGTCTTTTGCCTTATGTTGTAAGCCTGTCATAGAGAGTATTTATTTGTTGACTACTTCTTTCACTTCAAGTTGCTCTGCGAGCAACTGTTATTTTTCCTGCTGAATCAGTGCTTTCTCCTCTTCAAACTTCATCTGGAGAGAAATATTATCCTTCTCTACAATTCAGCATTGTGCTCTGAGTACTCCTTGCACTTTCTTCAAGGCCTAGGTGGCTTGTTCTATTTCTTCTTGTGCGTGACGAAAGCGAGCTTCGACTGCATCAGCTAGTCGGCGAAGTTGGGCTGGCTCATCTCCCAACTCTGGTTCTCCTAACAACATGGGCATAGCGGACACTACGCGACTGGACTAAAGGGCCTTCTATACCCCTTGGATTTCGACCTTGATTCTATCGTACATCTCTTCCTACTTGGCTTCTTGTTTCTGCAAAATTTCCTACGAGGCGACGTTCACAACTGCAATGATGAAGTCAAAATCATCGACAGTGAGCACAGTCTGCATCTTGGTCAAAGTGGCTCTAGATTTATTTTGGGAAGAGGGTTTTGGGGGAGAAACCTTCCTCTTTTTTAAGGGATCAATATCATCTCTAGGAGGTGTTACTTCGCCTTGATTTTTCTCATCTTCCTTTCCATTTATTTATTCCACTTCGTCATCGCCCCCTCATCCAGGTGATATTAATGTAGTCTTTTCTAAGGTGCTACTTAAGTTTTGGAACTCTTCAGTCTTCTTCCTTCTACTAGGTCCGGGTGTATCATGTTCTTTGTGCGTGGTCTCTAGGTTGTCAAGGTCAGACATATCTGTAGGGTCTGCCGGAATAAGGAGGTTTGTTGACGAGTCCTTAGTGATCTCCTCAAGGTCCTCTTTCATGAGCTTGTAGTACGACTAAAGCTCCTCCTTATGCTCGTCTTCTTGCGTTGTAATGTAAATGAAGTGTCGATCTGCGCGAAACTTCATCAAGGGTCAGAACCTCTGTAGGGTGTTTAGAGTCATGCAAGGTTTAGCTTTGATGGCTCTCTTCAGCTAGAGATAATACGTATGAAAAAATGTGTTCGACTGCCACTACTTCCCCATATCGCTTGAGTACCAGAGCATGGTGAACTTCGTAGAAAGCGGATCGAATGGCTCGATGTCTGAGAAGGTCGTACCTTCCATAATTTCCCAAGAAACAAACGCGATGAGGATCAGTAGCCAGCTAAAATGGAATTCATAGCCCTGATCATGTGCTTCACGGAAATCTAATTCCAACTGATTAACTAGGTACTTTGCCCAGTTCATCGATAGACCTTCCATGCACTTCCCTGTAAGGTCAATGACAAATCCTGTGACCTGCATGGGTCTGTTCTTCCTTACTAGCTTTACTACAATTAATTGGCATGCTAGGCGCACTGTGCCATTCTGTATGGAAGATACCTTGTAGCCTCACGTCCCCTTCTCAACGTCGTCGTAGGTATACTTGATCTTTTGTGTTAGGGAGCGATATATGGTTTTTCCTGGATAGAAGTCCTACGGATCAGGTCCTTGCATACTCAATCATGTGATCCTATGGATCAGCATCGAATCGACTATGATACGGTGGTCGAGCCATAAGTAGCTTCCATGGTAACATGAAAGTAGTAGCTTGGCATGGGCATTAACTTCCTCATGTCTTTCAAAGTGTGGGATTTTCATTACATTCAGTAGGGTGGACTGTGCAAGGTTCATCGTCCACAGTTGGGGGATTATCTTCGAATTCTTCCCCTTCATCTTGGTCAATTATTTGTACGGGGCGAGCATGCTATTGTTCTTGGGATCTCTGAGGTTGGAGTTGTTGAACTTCAACGCTATGATCTTGTCCTTCTATGCTCGTAATACATGTATCCCCTTCGGGAGGTATGCAGTAACCATGGTGTACTCAAAATCTCTCTACACGATATCACGACTCACCACACCAGCCAAGGGTGGGATGTAGTTGGGCAATATGGTCGGTATCAGCTTCGCATTTGCTAGGTCATCTTTGTGCTTGGTTCTCTTTTCTGTTGATGGTCGGGATGGTTCAAATCCACGAGCAGTTGACAGAGAGGCTTGCACTCCTCTTGTCGATGATTCTTGTACACCCACAGACATTACTCTTTCAGACATCACTCTTTCAGTCATGAGGTCGATGAGTACCTCCTTCACAGACTCTTTGAATGTGCTAAGTTCTTCAAACATACACATTCATGGTTGAATATCTCGAGTTGAAGAGAAACTACTCAATGCAATGGGGTGAATGGAGATAATGCAATGATAACTACATGGAATCAACTAATATGGGGGATTAGATAATCACGGTTGGAAAAAGTGTTCTCGGTCCAATGCTCGACGGAATAAGTAGATAACTAGGCAACGAATCTCTCCAACGGGAAAAAATCCTTCATTAACTTAGTTATATCCGTTACAGCGCAGTTCCAATGGACTGATGACAAGATGTCTGACCATAAATTCCTTTCTACCTGTTTGGGGTGTCGATCTAACAATTATACTATTTTCAACGGCTATATTGCTTCTCTATGGAGAAGTTCCATGTGACATTGTTCTGATATCTCGGCGAAGTTCCAGTTTTGTAAATTTTCCTTCTGAGAAGTTCCCTCTAGAACCTTCTGTAATTTATCAATCTTGGCTCTCTTCTTACTGAGTTTTCGATCCTATTTCCCAATGATCTTCATCTCATTTTTCCTCTTTCCATTATGATTCTTATCTTCTCTCGACACAGTAACTTCGCGCTATTAAGATTCCTTCCTAGGATTCAAGGGAAATACTTCTTCTCTATCTTGGGTAGATGCTTCAGTCTTCTGTGAGTCTTCTTGTGTACTTTCAACTTCTTCATCCAAGTTTCTGGTTCTAAATAGCTTCAATTTGTTTTCTTGTTCTTCAATCAAGTGTGTGGTCCTCCTAGTCATGAAATCTTTCAACTCTTGCTTCTTCTGCTCTAAGACTTCTTCTTCTTTCCTTCTGGCCTAATCTCCATCAACCCAGGGTTTTCCTAGTAATATAGCAAATGGGGCATTGTTCTCAATAAATTTAACAACTTTAAATTCTTCCTCTGTCGAAGTTCCATGGGCACTCATAGATATCTGGGTGAGCCTTCCACATAGGTTTATCAGCTTTCCTCTGAATAATCATATTCCTCCTAATGAGGGAACAATAGCAGGCTTTCCTAAAGTTTCCCAAGTTCTTTTTGTCATAATATTTACTTATGTTTCTTCATCCAGAACATAGTCAATGTCGAAGTCTCCTATTCTTGCTTCTATGTACTATTTTTCTTTGAAGATCTCTAATAAGTGTCGATGATCATTCAAGGTTTCTTTCATTTGCAGCAATACGGTCTCTGATTATTTAAGGGGTTCTTCCATGGCCTTATTTTATTTACCTTTCTCATGGTCTTCTTGTCTCATATTCATTTTTTCAAGCTTAGCAATCATTCTAGGGAAATCTAAAACTTCATGGTACCTAGCCTTACAACAAAGACAACTAGGTCTTCTACCAGGACATTCCTTAGCTAGATGTCTCAGTCTTCTGCAATCATAACAAAGATTTAATCCTCTCTTTATATTAAATGATCCCCATCCTTTCCTATACTACGCACTAGGATCATGGTAGATAACTTGCAAAAAATTCTTTCTAGGATCTTGCATCCATTTGTTAGTCCAAACATTCTCTCTATGCATAGTTATAACATATATTTCACTATTCTTAAAAGATCTACTCATATCAAATCTTCTTTCATCTCTCAGTGCCCTAGTTTTCAAGCTAGGACAAATCTTATCAAACATACCTAGATCCATTCTTTTGAAACAAAAATTTCCACTTATATTACTTTTAACAAAGCTCAAAGCTTACAGATCTTACCTCTTTAAGAAAGAAAAAAAATCTCACTTTTACCTTTCTCAGAGCACAAAGATTTCAGATCTTACCTCTTTTCTTCAAATCTGACCCTTCTTCTTGGCATAAAGCTTCGTAGGTCAAGTGGAATGCTACACACTAGGGAAACAGATCTATGCATGGAGATTTCACAGTTTCAGGTCGGATCTTCATACAAAACTTCCTCTTCCTTAGTTCCCAGCAATCATAGTTTTAAGTCCTAGCAACAGAACCATTTTTTGGCATAGGGGCATACCCAGGTTTCAACGCTACAACAGTGCATGAACAAAACCCTAACTATTGGCCCTTTCGACAACACCTGCAAAGCAGATGAAGTCTCACTCAAGGTAGAGGCAGGGCTAGTTGTAGGACTCCAGTGTCTGCAACCTTAGCTGGGACACAAATCTGCCATTGTAACACCTTAACAAAGCACTTAGCAATATAGATCATCAATATTTAACCATTATTTACTTCGCAGATAAAACATTATATACATAGCATCATAGTATTCAACTAGATCTAACATCTAATAGCACTTAGCATGACAAAACAGATCAGATCTATAAGATTCAAGCATTAAGCACATTCACATAAGCCAGATCTGGCATTCACTCACAGTGTTTATCACTAAGCTATCATATATGATTCATCTATCATCTAACAACACACTAAGCATTCAAGGAGATAAACAAGAGAGCAACCATAAATCACAAAGCATTCACAACACAGGATATACATGATTCACCCCCACCCTAGGGCTACGTCCACCAATTCTTTGTCTTCTTTATTAGCTTCTTCAATCAGTTACATGCATAGAGCCTCAAAATCCTACTCCACATAGGAAAGGAGATATGTGCGCACTAAGTCGAATCCTCCTTCCCCGAGTACATCTAAGCACAAAGCCTTACACAACCCTTTACAGTCACTTTCACTTAGCGTTGCAAGTCTCATACAGTATGCACAAAGCACTTACAACCATTACTTGCATCTAGCCAAAAGGAACTTAGCCATTCATGCTCACTACATCACCTACCATATATTTATACATTACAAAATAGGCCAAAGCATGGGTAAACCCATGGGCCGACATCCCCATACCCATTACATAATCCCAAATCCCAAAAAGGGCCCTAAAAAGGGCCGAGATCTTATGATCTATGCTTCGTCTTGCGCTCTGCCTTCGACAGTCTGTCGAAGTCCAAAAAATAGGTCTAACATGACCAAGGATCCTCAACACTTGGTCAAGGGCCAACATGGAGGTTTGGACGGCCTACCTCATAATTAAAAGTTCATAATAAAAGGACATAACACCTACCCTTTATTTCATCCTCCTAACTACTCTAAATTTCATCCCTCTCTGCTCACTTGTCATTAGGGAAGGGAAGATGAAATGTTTTGTAACTGCCTCTTCAAGAAGAAGATGAAAGGAGGAAACAAGGGCAATAGGGGAAACAATGGAAAAGTGCCAAATGCATTTGAGAAAAGAGGTAGGAATAAAAGAATGAGGTTTTCCATCCATTTTGACAAAAATTATGAGGATTTTAACGAATAGTTCGAAAATGGTTATTTAAACCCCGTAGTTCACCCAACCTTACAGCTCCCTAAACCACCATTAAGACCTCCAATTCATCCTAACTGAAGAATTGCATACATTTCTAAGCAAACCCATATGCAACCTCATGAGTCTCCAGTCAATGATGGTTGGAATAATGTACCTGTTAATCCTCCCTATGGTGTAGGTCATTGGCCTATTGTTTCACTATAATTCTCTCTTCTTCCTCCTTTACTTCCAATTTATCCTATTGCTTATGTTTCCTCACATGTATATTTTTTTCAACTCCCAAAGACTTACAACTCCTTAGCGATTGAACCAAAGCAAAGTAGACAAAAGTGACCTGCCATTTGTGTCAATTCAGATTCAATAGAGACATCCTCCTACATTGTTAAGTCCCTTCTTGTAAATCTTAAGGATTACATAAGGAAAATAACATTTTATGACATGCACCTAGATATATCAAAGGGTGAAGAGAAAAAATTTGGTGATGCATATTTAATCAAGCAAAGGGAAACATTGTCAAAAGGAAGTAGGCGAAAATAATCTGATTCAAATAGGAAATATTATTTTTGACTTTATTTTATTTTTATGATGACATATCAGTTTGACATTTTAGGTACATATTTTTGGACAACTGACATAATTATTATTTTTTGAGAAACCTATATCATTCCTTTAAAGTATTTTGGGATATACAAGTTTTTATAATTATGGCATGATTACTTTGGCTACTTTTGATATATTTATTTTTATGATGATGTGTGCATGATATGTGAGTAAATTATGGAGGAACAAGGGAATGTTGAAAATAAAACAATCAAAGATATAAAGGGCCCCACCTATTAACTATTATATTATTATTATTATTATGTATCCTTATGATAAGTAAATGATTCCCATTATTAACTAAAGTTATTTAACTTTAGTAACAAGAGATAGTTCAACCAATTGAAAACTACTTTTGGAGAATAAAATGAAAAAAACAAGCACAAAGTGGATATCAGAAAATAGAGAGAGATACTTTTGATAAGGATTAATCTAGAGGTGGTAAAGAACAAAGAAATGGGAAACATAGAATTTTGACATCAATCAAAAGATCATTCATTTATATAGATGTTCTATTTAGTTTGATTGAATTTATAAATTCATTTTCATCGTTGATTAAGGATATTTTATAGAGTCAATACTATGATGAGTTTGTAGCTCGGATTGATCCATTTTATTTCAGTCTTGGTCTTTTTCTTTCAGACACTAGTTGTCTTTGTATGATTCAAAATTCCATCCAAGACTTCTAAGTCTTATTCTAGTCCAAAACCCTGCAAGGGTTTGTAAAAAGGATATTGTTTGTAATTCAGAAAAGTCATTAATAAAATCATTTTTGGTTTTTTCTCAACTTGAGATTTGTGGTTTACTGGTTTTCAGATGTATGAGTTCTTGTATTTTCATTTAAATTCTTATAAAATTTATACCAAAAAACTTTAATTTATACTTTTTTAATTTTATTTTTATTAAAGCATACAATTTGATAATAACATCATGCCCGAGAACTTTTTTCTTGAGTTTTGATTGATATTTTAGGATACAATCTCAGGGAAACATTATTGCCTATCTCATCTAGACTAATGAGATTCAAAAATTCTTGAGTGAGGAAATTATCATTGCTCGCATCAACATTTAATTGGCGACCATATTTGGAAGTGATCTTTTACTCTCTAGTTCTTTTTCTTTATGTTTTGATTTTTATTATTTTGATTAATTACTTTGCCTACCCAAAAAAAGACCTAATTTGAGGTTGTTGATCAAAGAATTATTGTGTCTTGTATTTTTTATTTTATTATTGAAACTGCTCATACCCATGGAGAACTTGAACATTCTTGGGAGACTATAACCTATGATATTGAGATTCAAGATCATAGATAATCCCTTCAAAGGGAAGCTCAAAATAGGCCTCCTCGGTATATTGTTGTCTATGTCCACCTCATCTCATCTATCAAGACGATTAAGAGTCCAATCTATTGAATTCGATCCTTTATTTGAAATAGGAAGGAAAAAGGAAGTTTTAGAGAATATTCAACCAAATATTAGAAGATCTTTTTTCAAATTCTTCATCTGAAGTAACAAGCATTTCAATATTCTTTCCTCCTAGGCAACCCACAATGGTTCTGGTAGTACAATTGGATCAACTTCTTCACAATATTCAACTTCTTCTCTAATTGGAAGCATCTATATTCACTATAGTCCTGTTGTATCAACTACAAATGCTTCCAAGTTCATCAAACAATATGGATTATTCAAATTTGAAGAAGATGCAAGTGCTACTCCATGGCATGTGTCTTCTCCTCTAGATTTGTCCCTAGCCACTACACCTCTTCCTAAATTCAAGGATATTTTCCTAAGTTTTCTGGTAATGGAACTATTACATTCAATGAACACATTATTTCTTTTTCAAATGCATGCCATAATATTGGGGAAAATGAGAATGACACATGCATGAGAATTTTTTTCAACTCATTGGAAGGGAAGGATGCAATTGACTTCTTTGAATTACTACCCAATCTATTCTCAACTTGGGATGAATTATCATATTGGTTCAATTCTATCTACAGACTTGCTTAAAGACTACAACAATATTTTCTATAACAAGGTTGAAACTATTAAATCTTTCCATTTGTGTTTCATCAAATTATACAATCAGATTCCAGAAATCATCAAACCTCATAATCAAAATGCATTAATGCACTACTATAACACCTTGCATGTTTCCTTATATCGGCATAAGATAGAGGAAAATAATGATAATAGTTTTGGATCTACATTACATACTTGTTTAGAATTTGAGGAATAGTTGGCTAGAACAGGTCTTCCTATAGAGGACTTTGTCGAGTAAAACAATACGTAAACTGTGTTAAAGTTGGTATAGGATATGAGAAATCAAATGATTTATTTTGGTAGAAAAGGGGTGACTTATACCTCTTCTCCAGCTGAAAATTATTCCTAGGATGCCTTTAGAAATCATCTTATTAATAATCAACAAAATAAATTTCAGCCAAAGCCTATCATTTCAAGAACTTGGTGCAATTGTTTTGAAGAGAATCACGATGAGATTACATGTGAGGTCAAAAAGAGTGCAAGATATTGTATCTTTGGAAAAATAGATGATAAAACTATTTCTACCTTATATTGGGCTCAACAAGAGGATGTTATGATGGTTGACACCCGAAATAAATCTTATGCAAACAAGGTCAAGGGTGGTCCTCCCAAGATTACTTTTTCTCCTAGCTCATCCTCCCAACAAGTTAAACTTTAGGTTACAAGGGGTACCCAAAGTCAAGAGGTTTATACCTCTTCTTCTTCATACAAGTACAATATTTTGAAACAATTGGCTACAATAAAATTAGATTCATCTTTATTGGATATGGTCACCATCCCTAAACAACAAAGGCATCTAAAATATTTCATGGAAGGTAAAAATTACACTATTTCTAGTTTGTCAGAAGAGAAAAATGAAGAAGGAATGTACATAAATAAATTTTGTGTATATAATCCTAGGAGTTATGTTAAAAAGTATCCCTTCTATGTAACTATAAATATAATGGATAAAATTTCTCATTGATGGTGGATCATGTCCTAATGTCATGTCTAAGATCATTATGGAATATTTAGGCCTTTCATGTACGAATGAGAATTCAAAGAGTATGTTGTCTTAAAATAGTCAAAAACAAGTTACAATTGATGAAATCAAGGGTGTGACTTTAGTTTTGTGTGCTCAACCAAAGATAAGAACCACTTACAATATTCAAGTGATTGACATGTCATTCAGTGATTATTCCATCTTTTTGGGAAGAGACTAGCAAGCATTGACTGGTGAATATATTCCATTGGATGGGACACACATGTCCCTTCCCAAGAATGGAAATAACATTATTTTTCACCGGGAAGGATGAATCTCACCTTATATAGAGATTCTTTCACAACCTCATGTAAATTATATCAAGGAATACATGGGTGTATACCCTATTTTTCTAGAAGAAGATGATAATTCTTTCACACACCCTCCAGATCCTAAATATGGAATGTGGCACATGCATTTTTATGGTGCAAGTTCAAGTGAGGGTAATGGAGCAGGAATAGTATTGTATTCTCATGTGGGAAAGATTCAAAATTTTACTTACATATTATAATTTTCTTTCACTAACAATGTCAAATAATTTGAAGCCTTGCTTCATGGAATTGAAAATGCTTTCAATCTTGGTTGTTATCATCTTATTGTTTTGGGGGATTCTAAACTTGTTTTTAAATCTAGTTAGATTAATTTATACCCCCTCAAACAAGCTACTTAAATGGTATACATAGGCAGTATGGTATTTAATCTGAAATATTTTATCTTTTAATATCACTCATATCATGAGAGACTTGAATTCTATGGTTGATAGGCTTGTTGTTTTTGTAGCTAGTCCTACAAGGAAATCACTTCCTCAAAGGCTTGATTGTATATTTATGTCTTCATATCATCCTCACTTTCCTGCTAATGTAGAATCATTGCAAGTTTTTTCTTATGACTAATGTATTTGTCCTTTCTTGAAGAATGAGCCAATAAAATGAAAGGAAATTATATCTCTAAAAGATAATAAGTTTCCTAAAGGATTGACTCTTCCAAAGAGATAATTCACGTCTAGTAATGTTGGAAACAAAAGGGATAAGAAAGAAGAGGAGTCAAAAAGAAAAATTGTAAGAATTGTTTTGGTGAAATTCGGACTCAAGAAAACCCAAAGATTTTAAATATTGGAGCCTAATGTTCAGAGAAATAAAAACAAAAATTCATGGATTTGTTTCATGAATTTAAGGATGTCTTTTCTTGGTCATATGAGGATCTTCATGGTTTTTATCCTAACATTTTTCAACATTATATTCCTATCAAGGAAGAAGAAAAATTGGTAAGGCAAAGACAAAGACCCATTAATCCTTCCTTGGAAGATACCTTTATAAAGGAAGTTGAAAAAAATATTAAGCCTCACATTATCTTTCTTGTGAAGTATTCTGAGTGGGTATCTAATATTGTCCCGATAAATAAGAAGAATGGTGATATAAGACTATATGTTGATTTCCATGCATTAAATAAGGTAAGTGTGAAAGAAAAATTCCATCTTCCTAATATGGAACGCACTTTGCAACCATTCATAGGGTCACAAATGATGTCCCTTCTTGATGGTTTTCCATGTTATAATCAGATTTGAGTCAAGAAGGATGACAAGTACAAAACAAATTCACCACTCGTTGGGGAACCTTTGCTTATGAAAGAATGAATTTTGGTCTAATAAATGTAGGTGCTACTTTTCAAAGGGATATGCAAATACCCTTTGACTATCTTATTGTTAAAATTATTCAAATCTATCTAGATGATTTAACTGTCTATTGTAGAAATTGGCAAGATCATTTTGATGATATAATAAAAGTTTTTCGTTTGTTGTAGAAAAATTGGAATGTCCTTAAATCCTACGAAATCTATCTTTGGTTTCACTCAAGGTAAAATTCTCGGTCATGTTGTTTACGATTCAGGAATTAGTATTGACTCAAAGAGGGTTATCACAATTCAGAATCTTCAAACCCCATCTTCTAAGAAATAAATTCAATATTTTATGGGTAAAATAAATTTTGTTAGAATATTTATTCTTGATTTTTCTAGAATGTTCAAACCAATACACAATATGCTAAATAAATATTGATCATTCTCATGGAATGATTACACTTAAAAATATTCCATAGAAATCAAGAGACCAATCAGGTCTGCTCATATCTTGGAAAAAACAAATTTTGAAAAAGATTTCATTATTTATACCAATGTCATTGAAGAAACAATACTTGTTATTCTTCTTCAAAAAGATGATCAAAATAATGACCAACCAATAGATTACATGAGCCAAATATTATTAGATGATGAATTTAAATACACTTTAATTTAAAACCATACTTATATTGTTGTAAAATCTATCGAAATGTTTTTCCATTTTATCTTAGGCAAGCACACTTAGGAAAAAGTCCCTATGTCTGTTGTTAAATGTTTTCTTTCTCAAACACTTCTCTTAGGAAATATTTCACATTGGATTTCTAAGATACAAGAACATTATTTCATGATCACAACCTCTAACACTATTAAGGGACAAGATCTAGCTTTACACCTAGCTCAAAATCCTAAACTAGGTGGTTCTTTTGAATATGATGAGGATGCATTTTCTTCACTTTTTCTTTTTGAACATGATAATCTTGATTAACATAACATCCTTCGTTTCGGGATATAATGTAATATTTTAAATTTAAAAACATTTATGATAATATTGAGTACCATGAACTCAAGAGGATTTTTATTGAAGCCTTCAAATATCTAATCTTAGATACTTCTCTTTTCCACAAAACTACTAATGGATTATTATTATGTAGTGTAAAAGACACAATAGCCAAAAGAATCTTAATGGAAATCCATGGGTCATCAAATTCATGTATTTATGTCGGTGGTCATTTTTCTTCCAGAGCCACTGCACATAAGATTTTAAGAAATGGTTATTACTAGCCTTCAATTTTTAAAGGTTATTATAAATTTGCATAGGATTATGATGAATGTCAAAAGTTTGTTGGCAAAGAAAATTTCTCTAACATGCCCTTGCAATTAGTTCTTCCCTATTTCCCTTTTTCTAAGTGGGGATTATATTTCATTGGTCCTATTAATTCTCCATCTCCTATTGGTCATAATTTTATTTTGACAACAACAAACTACTTCACTAAGTGGACTAAAGTTGTACCACTCAAGAGTGTACAAGATGAACAAGTAATTTCATTCTTAGAATCTAATATATTTTCTCATTTTGGTCTCCCGATAGAAATAATCTATGATAATGGGAAAACATTCATATTAGGAAATTTTAACTAATTTATAAATAAATTTGAGGTGAAACATTTTACTTCATCTACATACTATTTGCAAGGAAATGGGAAAGTTGAATCTACAAATAAAAATCTGGTCAAAATTATAAAGAAGCTCATAAATGATAAACTTTTCCATTAGCATACACTACTCACTTATGCATTATGGGCATACCAAACCACTACTAAAAATAGTACTAGCCATAATCCTTTCCAATTGTTATATGGTCAAAAAGAATTAATTCATATGGACCTTGAGTTAGCCTCCCTTAGATTAGCATTGCAGCCTGAAGAGTTAAACTCTATCGAATTCCCTTTGAGGATTAACACTTTGCTGGCTCTAGAAGAAAAAAAAAGCTTTGCTCTTGAAAATATTAAGAAGAGGCAACAATATGGAAAGAAATGTGTTGCGCCTCTTTCGTCACCTTAGTGAGAAAAATAGAGGTGCTTGCAAGCTTAGTTGGGTTTGCTAAGCAGGAAAGCTGCAAGGAAAAGAGTTGGAGAAATAAATATAAAAGAACAACTAAGAAATAAAACAACAACTAAATTAATGAGCATAGGGACATAAGGACAAAAGAAACAATTAGACCCATGTCACCAATGATAAGGCTGATATTAATAAAAGAAAATAGTGAGAAGAAAGAGGACTATGAGTCCCTTCTTCCTCCAAGGGAGGGCTCTTGGACCCCCACAAATAAGATCTTCTTACAACTTTGAAAATGAAAATGAAAATGGTGAAAGAATTCTTTGCTAATCCACTCAAGGGGTGAGATGGATTGCCCAATGCAATGATGCAAGTATACTCTTGGTAAGGATAGAAGATTCCTCAAGAGAATAATGGCAGCATAAATTTTCTATGAATTCCTTGAAAAATGAAGTGTATCCATGGCCTTTTTATAGCATTCCTTTGAGGTATTGTCCAACTAGTTTGTAGTGTGTAAAGAGGCTAATTAGGGCATTTCTAGGTCTTTGACCAGCCACCCAGTCGAATCCAGTACATATTTGAGTGTCAAATCAACTTGGAAGTTGAACCAGAAGTGGGTGGGAGGCCGACCACTCTCATAAATGCGTTTTTTCTCAGGTGCACAGCTTTTTGCGACAAAAGTCGCGCATCGTGAGCATGTGTGTGAATCTTGTGTTTCTATTTTGCGCATGTGCGCGCGTGCCCTGTGTCTCCATAGCACCCTTTAATTTTTGCACTAGTTGTATAGTTTTTTACCCTTTGGAAATGGTTTTGTGTTAATTCGGATCCATGGGTGACCTCATAACTGTTTGACGATGTTGAATTCTTGTAACCATTTGCGAATGAAATTTCAATGATAACAGATGCCCCCTGATGGATGAGGTTAGGAGCATACGTATAGCCGAAATCCATCAATGTTTCTTCTACTGAGAGTGTTGTTGTAAGAGAGAGCGATAGTGGGATTGTCAAGAGTTACCCATTGGAGGGATAAGGGAACCTGTAGAACCCAACCTTCCATAAGGTGTGTAAAAATAAACCGTGTACAAACGAGGCGTACATGCCCCATGCTCGTGTCATGTAACTCAAAAGAGGAATGAAGTGTTGATGTAGACAACTGCAGCACCCTTGGGGGCGGTCGTGATAAAGGCAGAAGACAATTCTATGGAGGAACATACTCTGAACAGTAGGCAGTGAGATCTGTAAGAAGTATCAAGAATTTTGTAGGCATTGATAGCCTAGCCAAGTTCAGAGGTCTTCGGCGAATATAAGAAATGACTACAATAGTCACAAAGTAAGACCCACCATAACATGAGAAAGTGTTGACGTCGAATGTTAAGGGGGTCAATGATAGCAGGGAGCAATTGTGGTTCTCCATGTGCCGTCCGAGAGCTCTCATTGGTAAGGTAATGAGAGTCAAGATATTGTCACCCTTCTGGAAAACTGTGTTGATGTTGAAAAAAGGGGGACACGACTCCCAAAAGCAAAGGGATTCGTGAAATCTACTAGGTGAGTTTAGGAATTTGGAAGAGGTACATGGACGAAGCCAAGATGTAGGAAGACTCAAGACTGCCCTTGGTTGGGGGTATATGTGAGTTAAAAAGTGGTCGCAACCATTCAACGAGGTCGAGTGTCAGGGGGACAACAAGACACAGAATAAGTTGTGTCAGAGGTGGGACAAAGTGAACAAACTCAGAGGGCATAGGTAAGTGGCATGTGGGATACTCAAAGGATATGGACAATGTCGTCAAGGGTAGATGATAAGGAGTGCCCCAACCAAGGGCGACATGGGTTGCGTTTACCAAAAAAGGGAAGAAGGTCGCCAAGGGTGACAACAAAAGGGTAATGTAAATGTTGGAAACAAAGGCGTTTGTACAATAAATAAAGAATAATTTGGGATAAGTGTACAAATATAGAAACGGGTGCCCCAATGTAACATGGTTGGACTGGGTAGAGCATAATTTGCTTGGAGGACTGTTGGAGGGTGGGGGCCCCATGGGTGGGTTTCTGTATGAGGTAGGTGAAATGAAGGGAAATTTGCAGAGGGGCAAATGGATTGTGGATGAAATGGAGGGTTCATGATACTGCGAAGGTTCATTCAAAAATAGAACCTTGAAGAGATAAGCTGGGAGTCTGGTGGGAAAGCTAGCAAAATGAGGAGAGGGAGTATGTGGCTGATTTGCAACATGATGGAAAAATATCGGGACTCCCATCCCTAAAGGGTTTTGAAAAACAGCAAGAGTGTCAAAGGCGCAAAAGGGTGCTATGAATGGGACAAATCATGTGGGTAAGAGTGCTACCGGGTGATAGTCCTGAAGATGCAAATGGAGGTGTTGGTACTACAGAGCCAGAGATGGGGATCCTAGAGGCAAATGTCAGAGGATGTGACTGGAGATGCAAGTGAGATTCAGAGGGAATGACTACATGCCAGTGTTGAGTATATACCTGAAGGGGTTGTGTTGATGTATGATGACCAAGTACCTACACACATGAAAACCAAATACATGACGTGAACAATATCTAAAGAGAATCGAACATACGAGCATTTATTTGATAATTTTGAATATGCACATGCATACCTGGTCGGGGTATGAAAAAATGGTGCCCCAGGGGCTCAGGATGAAAAGAGGCCTGGGGATTGTCATGATGTAGATGACAGGATGTTGATCCTGTGGTTGAAGATGAATCAAAGAATGGACACCCGGAGCTCTCGAAATGGTGAATGGAAGTTGGGTGAAAAGGCTTATATATAGCTGTAGGGCCCACATTGCCACCTCATTTGTACTTGCTGCTATAGTGACTGGACGAGAAGTATTCAGAGGAGATTTGGAGATTCCGAGAGGACAAGGCATCCGATCGAGGACCAGTGAGCTTCAGGTTAGTAGTCTGATCATCCTGCATAGAATTAGGGTTTCCATTTTTGAGTAGGGGTTGTACGGAGGGCCATATAGGGGGTTTTTAGGGATGTGGGCCCCCAAGTGCATGGGCGATAAATAAATATGCACACACAACTGCGCGCCTGCCATCCAGATAGCCATGCATGGGGGCGCCCGTAAGGGGGACTAAGGCGTGCATTATGTGCGTGCCTGTTGGCTACACAGTCGCGCATGTGTGCGTGGCTATGTAGTGGACAGGCGTGCTTTGATGTGTGCATGTGTTCTTGACAGGGGCGCATGGAGGCACCCCTATAGGGTGAGCAGGCACGCCTGCATGCGCACCTGAGAGATGGCCACGCGGGCATAAGTGTGCACCTATGGAGTGAACAGGTGCACATATGTGCGCACCTATGGGGTGAACAGGCATGCATGTGTACGCGCCTGTGGGTTAACAATCGTGCCTTGGGGGCAAGGTCAGCGGGTGTAGAACTTATCTTTTTAATGTTTGTGATGATCGAGGTGGCTGACCTGGGATTGTTTTATGTGGCTACAGGCGGTCATTGTGCACGATGCCAGTTGGTTAGTGAGAGTGGGATTGGTCCCAGTTGAGGGATGTCGTGGTGATTGAGGATCCAGGGGTACGTGCTACTTTGGCAGCCTGTGGGATACTGAAGTTCTTTGAGTTCCCATTGATATGGGTGCAAGATTATCTCCTACAGTTCCTTATTCAGATGTGGAGTCTGGACCTGCATTGTTTCATGGTGCGGAGAGAGCAGATTGCCTTCACTGTGGTGGAGGACATATATTTTTTGAATAGGATCTCGTTTCGAGGAACACCCCTACCGACAGAGCCGGTGTTACCTAGGGATGTGGCGCTAGTGGCAGTGGGTCATAGGTTCTGTTCGAGGGTGAACTTTATGTTGGGCTCTGTTGTGAGCATCGGGGCGATGGATTCTCTAGCACATCGTTGTATAGCAGCGATGATTGTGAGAGTGTATGGGTCTCTTATGACTCAGCGGATCAGTGGTGGTCAGCTAAGTGTGATGGAGAGGGTACTGGCCAGTGAGCACTTACTCTGCATGCTAGGATGGTAGGGAAATTGGACCATTATCGATCCACTGGTACAAGAGAGTTTTCCTTTGGGTCCATCCTAGTGGCCTAGTTTTTGGAGAGGGTGCCAATGTTGCACCCTAGGATTTTATTGGGTGCCCCTGGGGCATGAGAACCATGACTAAGGCGGTGGTTGACTATTTTTCTTCGCCACGGTGGTGGCGAGGGTGTCCACTTCTTTACTACTGAGGCAGCACAGGTGTGTCGGCAGATGCCACAGGTGATATTGGAGTTCCCATATGCTAGTGTTGACTTCCAGGATGATCCGGATATGGTGTTACCTCCAAGGGAGGTTTTTGATCACTGAGGTATGTTTGTGAGTTTTATAGATATTTTTTTTGAGATAACATGACATATTTATATGATATATATGATGATACTATCATTTGGTTTTTTGTATGTGCAGATGTGGCACCTCGCAGGCGCGAGGTTGAGTTTCTAAGAGCATCGGCTCTCCAGGAGCCAGAGAGACCGTCACAGGGAGGGTCGTGGGTAGGAGAGAGACATCGACGTGAGGACGTTGAGTTGAGACTAGCTGAGCCTAAGAAAGCAGTGAGGAGACACCGGTTTGATGACCCAGGTGTCAGGCCATCACATGCTCCTCCAGCGGATGTCGGAGCAGCTTTTGAGGATATACTTCGTCGCCTAGAGGTGGTGATATAGAGAATGCTTAAGGGCATGTGGTCACATATCCAGGATGAGGGCATCCTGGAGTAGTGTGTGGGGATTCCTCCGCCGTGGCAGGCTGTGGTATGACAAGAAGCAGTAGCAGGTGCTTCTATGACCGGATTGTTACCTCCTGGTCAGGAGGGACTAGTAGTGGGTGGGGGACCACTGCCTAAGGGAGGGGTAGGAGGTGATTCTCTAGAGGCACCTTGAGTGGTGCTCTATGTATTTTTGTATTTTTGTATATAGGCTGGTGAGCCCCTTTTGTACTGAGGTGCTTCACTAGCCTGCGGATACTTGTATTTTTGTATGTAAACATTTGGATGGCACTGTGGACCGTCTTATATATACATGAGTATACATTTTGAGATCTATGTGATGTTTACATGTGTTTTGTTAATGWGTTGATGATGTCTAATCTATATATGYTGTGACAGGTTGTTGATATGTKTATGYATGTGTAGAGGTATCTTGATGTGATATATKCYAGTCTAACACAATATTAGCTAAGTTATCTGTAATTTGATTCAATTGTCTTGGAATATGTGTAAATGTAATGGAATCAAAATGTCAAGATAAAAGTCTAACCTGCAGGTATTTGCGAAAGAGGCAAGGATCGCATATGTAGTACTCATTGTTGAGCTAGAGAATGACTAGTTGAGAGTCGAGCAATACACTAAGGTGACGAATACGATGATGTTGGGCATCGGCTAGGAGGCCAATGACGGCAGTGTATTCGGCTTGGTTGTTGGTCGTTGAACCCAAACATATGACGCTCGAATGGAGTATTTCATGTGAGGGGGTGTAGAGAGCCCAAGTGGTCGAAGCGAGATTTTGTGTCCAACGGCTGGCACCGTCAGCGTAACCGATGTGGTAGGCCAGTGAAGGAAGCAACTTTCAATAGCACAAATGATAGTTTAAACTCCCTAGGCGGTTTTACTTCACCTTGCTTCTGTTGGTCCTCTTTTCCATTTGTCTCTTCTACTTCATAATCACCCCCTCGTCTAGGAGATACTGAAGCAGTTCCTTCTGATGCACTCCTCAAGTTTTGTGCTTCTTCAGTCTTCTTCCTTCTACTGGGTTCAGGACAATCCTTTGCTTCATGAGTGGTCTCAAGGCTACTGATTAGTTTAGGGTTTGACATTTTTGCAGGGTATGCGAGGATGAGGAGTTCTGCGAACCGGTCCTTGGTGATCTCTTCAAGGTCCTCCTCCATGAGATTGTGGTATGATTGAAGTTATTCTTTGTTCTCATCTGTGCATGTGGTGATATAAATGAAGTGTCAATCTATGCTGAACATCATGAGGGATTGGAACCGATGCAAGGTGTTCGGTGTCATGCGAGGGACATCTTTTATAGCCCTCTTCATTTGGAGATAATAGGTATGAAATACCATGTTCGACTGCCACTATTTTACCATATCACTCAAGTACCAAATCATGGTGAACTTCACAGAGAGTGGCTCGAATGGCTCAATGTCCGGGAAGGTCGCACCTTCCAACATTTCCCAAGAGGTAAATGCGATGAGGATCAGGAGCCAGCTAAAGTGGAACTCATAGCCCTGATCCTGAGCTTTGTGGCAATCTAATTCCAGTTGGTTGACCAAGTACTTCACCCAGTTCATCTGGAGTCCTTCTACACATTTCCTGGCTATGTCAACAATGAATCCTGTGACTTGAGTAGGTCAATTCTTCCTCACTAGATTCCTTGAGATCGGCTGGCAGGACAGGCGCACTGCGCCATTCTGGATGGAAGCTACCTTGTAGCATCATGTTCCCTTTTCTACATCGACGTAAGTGTCCTTAATTCTCTATGTCAGGGCATGGTCGGATTCCTTCCCTGGGTAGAAGTCTTGCAAGTCAGGTCCTTGCATGCTCAATCTGATGATCCTATGGATTAGTGTCAAATCGATTATGATACATCTATCTAGCCATAGGTAGCCGCCATGGTAACATGAGAGTAGGATCTTAACACATGCGTTAACGTCCTAGTGCCTTCCAAAGTATGGGATCTTCATCATGTTCAAGAGAGTGGACTGCGTGAGGTTCATAGTCCATGGTTGGGGGATTATTTTCAAGTTCTTCCCCTTCATCCTAGTCAGATACTTGTAAGGAGAAAGCATGATGTAATTCTTCTAGTCACCTAGGTTGAAGTCGTTGAACTTCAACATCGTGATCTTATCTTGTTGCGTTATAACTGCACGTATCCCCTTCGGGAGGTATGCAGTAACCATTATGTAATCAAAGTCCCTCGGAACACTGTCAGGAATCACCATGTCGGCCAGAGGCACGATGTAGTCGTGTAATATGGTCAGGATTAACTTCGTGTTTTCTAGATCATCTATGTGCTTGGTTTTCTTCTCTGTTGTTGGTCAAGATGGTATGGATCTGCAAGCATTCGATAGAGAGGTTTGCACTCCTCACATCGATGAAGCTTGAATTCATGTGGACATCACTCTCTATGCCATCATATCAATTAAAATTTCCTCGACTGACTTCTCGTAGATACCTGGGTGAGTCTTCCACATAGGGTTATCAGCTTTCCCCTTAATAATCCTATTCCTCCTAATGAAGGAGTCATATTAGGCTTTCCTAAAGCTTCCCAAGTTCTTTCTGTAATGATATTTACCTGTGTTTCCTCATCCAGAACACAGTCTATGTCGAAGTCTCCTATTCTTTCTTCTATGCATTCTTTTTCTTTGAAGATCTCTAATAAGTTGATATCTCTGTGATCATTTAGGGTTTCTTTCATTTGCAGTAGTACAGTCTCTGATTCTATTTGGGGTTCTTCCATGGTCTCAGTTTCATGACCTTCCTTAAGGTTTTCTTGTCCCATATTCATTATGTCAAGCTTAGCAATCATTCCAGGGAAATCTAAAACTTCATGGTCCATATCTTTACAACAAAGACAACTAGGTCTTCTTCCATGGAATTCCTTATCAAGATGTCTTGGTCTTCTACAACTGTAACAAAGGGTTAATCCTATTTTTTTCTTAAATGATCCTCAGCCTTTTCTGTACTGCGCACTAGGATCATAGTAGCTAACCTACAAAAACTTCTTTCTAGGATCTTGCATCCATTTGTTAGTCCAAACATTATTTCTATGCATTGGAATAACATATCTTTCATTATTTCTATCAGATCTACTCATATCAAACCTTATTTCTTCTAGTTGTGCCCTAGTTTTTAGACTAGGATAATATTATCAAACATACCCAGATCCATACTCTTGAAACAAAAATTTCCACTAATCTCACTTTCAGTAGAGCACAAAGCTTCCATATCTAAAACTTTTCATTATTCTTACCTTTATCAGAGCACCAAGCTTCGAGATCTTACCTCTTTTCTTCAGATCTGACTTCTCTTCTAAGCACAAAGCTTTACAAGTCAAATAGAATGTTGCGCACTAAGGAAACAGATCTACGCACAGAGATTTCTTTCTTTCCTTTAGTTCCCAACAATCACAGTTTTAGGTCCCAACAACGGAACCATTTGTTGGCATAGGGGAAGACCTAGGGTTCAATGCTACAACAACTCTCTAACAAAACCCTAACTACCGGCCCTTTTGGAAACACCGGCGAAGCAGATGAAGTCTCACTCGAGGTAGAGGCAGGGTTGGTTGCATGACTTCAGTGTCTGCAACCTTAGCTGGGACACAAATATATTATTACAAAACCTTAACAAAGCACTTAGCAGCTACATTTCGTTAATATTCATCCTTAGTTTACAGCGCAGCTAAACCATAACAACAAATCAGTGCAGTATTTATACAGATCTAATAGATTCAAGTACTAAGCATACAAACATAGATCAGATCTAGCATTTATTCACATTATTCAGCACTAAGCTACCATATCAGATACATCTAACATACATCAACGCACTAAGCATTCAATCACATAGACAAGAGAACCATAAAGCACATAGAACCCACAACGCAGGATATATGTGGTTCACCCCCACCCTAGGGATACGTCCACCATCTCTTCTTCTTTATTATCTTTTGTCAATCTTCTACATGCACAGAGCCATGATATCTTACTTCACATAGGATAGGATATTTGTGCACCTCGCTAGATCCTCCTTCCCTAAAGTACATCACAAAGCCTTCCACAATCTCTTACAATCACTTGCACTCAGCTCTGCAAGTCTCACACAGTATGCACAAAGCAACTACAATTACCACTTGCACTTAGCATCACATACTTTTCCTCCTTCGATCACATAGATCGAGCTCTAGCACTTAGCACACTGCCCGTCTCTTCTTACATCACCTAGCTATCTATTTATACATTGCAAAATGGGCTTAAACATGGGTAAAACCATGGGTCGACATCCCCATTCCCGTTACATAAGCCCAAAACCCAAAAATCCCTAAAAAAGGGCCGAGATTCTGCGATCTCTTCTTCGACTTGTGCTCCGTTTCCGACAACCTGTCAAAGTACCAAAAGTAGGTGAAACATGACCAATGATCCTCAAAAATTGGTCAAGGGAGAATAGGTTCTCAAGCCCAAATTGTCGCGTCTTTTGTTTGATATTCTACTCGATTTTGACGGCATATCTGTAGGTCGTGCACAAGGAAAAAATGTCCAAAAATTCCATTTCGGTCTAGATGTATCTATGCAGAGCATCGTGATACTTGAGCATTAGATTTTGCTCTAAATATTTGATACCCAGCTTGGTGTGCAAGGTATGGAAGATATTTCTGAACTCTGGCACTGCTTGGTCTCTTTCTTGCCACAGTGTGGTCTATTTGGTATACAAGTCCTCATAACTTCTAGCAGGGTATTATTGTTCCTTAATATCATCCTTGAAGGATTCTCAGGTGGTCGTGACTGTAAATAATGAGGGTTCCTATGTTTCCTTTTGCTCACAAAAATTTTCCCACCAATATTTAACATGGAGAATGGATTTGAGGAGCACAAAAGTAATATTTTCTCTATTCGAAAATTTATGGATAGAAAAATACCCTTCTAGTAGATTCAACCACTTGTCTATGGCATCTGCGTCTATCTGACCTTCAAATACAGGAATATCGAAGTTGATTTGTACCTTGAAGGGGGCATTGCCTCCACTCAAAGAAGATGTGTCACCTATTGGTAGTCGCTGACGTATTTGTTCAAAACTATCCATCATCTCATTCCTCTGTTGCGTGAGGGATTCCTCAAGCAACATTTTGAAAGGATCTCTTGTTCCGTCATCTTTATTTTCTCTTTCCATGAGAGGTCGCATGGGCATGCGAGAGGATTTTTTCTCGAGAGAAAAAAGCTTGAGACCCAATTCTTTGTACTTTGAACTTGTTGGGGACATGCTTGAAGATGACAAGGAGCAGACCACTCTAATACCACTTGTTGGAATGGTGACAGAAAACAAGCTTGTTGGAATGGTGGCGGCTTATCTCTCAGAAGAGATGTAACGATTGTGCTCATTCGCAAGAAGATGGTTACAACGAGGCTTTAAAGGCCTTTTACAGTAAACAAGAATGTCAAAAACCCTAGACATTCAAAAACATAACCCTAGGAGATGAAGCGCCAAAAGTCATGTGGGCCCCGTTTGGGTAAGTTAGTACATCAACTTCCCGGGGTCGTAACTTTTGCATACGATCTATGTTTTAGGCGCACAATAGCTCATTGGAAAGGTCTAACCAAGATGAACATTTTTTTAATGGCCTAGGTTAGTGCCTTAGGTAGTCTCCTGGGGCCCAAATCGCAAAAAGTTTCATTTAGAGCCTCAAAACGGCCCTGGAAGTTTGGAACCCGAAAAATTGTCAAGGTGGAAAATTGTTTTTCGAGCCAGTGGAATAGGTGGGTGGCCACCGATATCCACCTATATCACATGGGAAGAAGCATTCCAAGGATGTATGCATCCTTGGACAAAAATCAAGTTAAATTTTAGTCTCACATGATTGAAGTGGAAGGTAAGATCAATGATCAACCTATAGTTATTTTAATTGATTCAGGTGCTAACCATAGTTACATTGATCCTAATATTGTTGAGAGATTTAATTTGCAAAGAATCAATCTTGGGAAATATTGGCTAGTTCAATTAGTTATAGGAACTAAAAGAAGAATCAATGAGATGATTAAGGATTGTCCAATGAACAGGAATGGGTTGAGAACAAAGGAAACTTTGAACATCATACCTTCGGGTTCATATGATTTCATAATTGGTGTGGATTGGTTGGATAAGTATCATGTTGTCCTATATTGATACAAAAAGGAATTTAATTGTCTTGATGAGGAAGAAAACTTAACAACTCAAGGTATTCCAAGGGAAACAACTATCAAAGAAATTTCATCCTTTCAGCTGAAAAGAAGATTAAGAAAAGGATGTCAAATTTATGCAGCTCATATGGAAGAGGAAGTTAAGGATAAAGTACCAAGTGTGTCACCTTGGGGTTCTCGAGTATTATTTGTGAAGAAGAAGGATGAAACTTTAAGACTATGCATCGATTTCAAGCCATTGAACAAGATGATTGTGAAGAAAAAGTATCATTTGCCAAGGACAGATGATTTTTTTAATAACCTGAAAGATGCTAATATATTTTACAAGATTGATCTCAGGTCGGTCTATAATAGGGTGAGGATTAAAGAACAAAATTTTAGAAAAACAACATTTAGAACAAGGCATGACCATTATGAATTTACAGTGGTGCCATTTGGGTTGTCAAATGCACTAGTTGTCTTCATCTGTTTGATGAATGAAATTTTCAGAAATTACTTAGATAAGTTTGTCATTGTCTTCTTGGATACCATACTTATCTACTCTAATTATGAATAAGAGCATGAGAAACACTTGAGGATGGTGCTACAAGTATTAAGGGAACATAAGTTATATGAAAAGTTGAGCAACTGTTCATTTTATCAGAGACGGGTTTACTATTTGGGCGATATTATTTCATAGGAAGGGATATTAGTGAATCCTGAAAAGATAAATTTATTGAAGGATGACCAACACCAAAGAATGTCTCATAAGTGAGGTTGTTCATGGTGTTGGTGACGGAAGTCACTCCCGGATTGCTAGAAGGAGCAGAGCCCGACGCCCATCAGTTTTATGTCACGATGGTTTATAGATGGGATGACCGAATGAAATCCAACTCAAAACAATATCATTCCAACTCCAAAACTAGGCCAGGCATGCATAAGTGAGTGAGGTCTTATATAAACTTTAGACAGTGAGTTGTAGTAAAGGGTGAACAGGCGGAAGACTTATATAAGAGGAACGCAGAGGTCTGTTATTAACATCGGGTTTCTAACAGGCTAAGGAAGAAGACGTCCAAATGCAATATCATCTTACATTCAAACGCAAAGCCAGAGAATGCAATAATGCAACAATAAATATTTTATCATAACATAACTGCAATAACTCGCGCGAATCAGTCAATCACGAACTCTCTTAGCATGAGATGAAAATTAGATGGAGTAAGAAAAATTGTCTGTCATAAAAAAAGAAATCTCAGATACAGATGGACAACCAGGAGACTAGAATGGTTGTTAAAACTTTACAGTCGGGAGCTTTGCTCTACCATCCATCATTACAAAATGGCAAAAATTCCTACATATACTCTTCCCTTCCTTTCACCCAGCAAAGGTGTATCAAAACTTTCAATGGATGGGGTCGCCTCAATCAAATCTGGCTTGCATTTCTCTATCATACGCTACCTTAATTAGGCATGGCCCATGCCAGAGGTAGATGAACCCTTTGAATGTTGACTTGGCGTGTGCAGGTTCTTCTAGCGAATTGAAGACTTGGTGTGACTTCCCTAAGGAGAAATGGTACAGGGGACACTCCCGGGCAGACTACTTGCCAGACCCTCCATACCTTGCAATTAATGATTGAGGCGAGGCCTCAACCACCCTCTCTTTTCTGCATTCATTCCTGGCATCTACCAGGAAATAAATCACGTCAAATCGGCGTCTGAAGAATGCAGTCCCCCCTCTCTTGAATCTTAATTCAGCGCCTTTGGCTTCCCTGTACATCCCCTTCTGCTCCATAGAGTGACCATGGGTTGTGACCCTTCGCCTATCTACCATAGGGTTGTCAGTGCTTTGAGGTTCACCGGTGAGAAAGGAACAGAACCTTCTCCTTCAAAATCGCAATGGGCGAAATGTCGGGAGGGCCTAATGGTTGCCACGCGTTCCCCACGAGATGAATGACTGAGATTGTTTTTTGGCGCTTTGGGACCCAAGTGGAAAAATTATAAACAATAGCGCCCCTCTTCCAGGCTTGCTCCTTTACGACCAGGCGCCAAAACCACGGGCTTGATTCTAGGCGCTATCGGCATTTCGGGGTTCGGGGTTTCGAGAAGTGAAGGGATGAGGAGCACTTACCCCTCGAACTCTTGAATGCTGACATGACATGGATGTGTGCCGCGTGTCCTTCAGAAGAATGGCCCAGATAGTATTTGTTATTGTAAAGAGGGTTGCCCCATTTATAGGCTTGCTTGACGTGACCAGGTGCTAAGACCGCGGGCTCAGCTCGAAAGGTGCTTTTGGCATTTCACTAATCGAAACTTCCTAGTACAATGAGCTGAGAGCTCCCTGTTCCCCGAAACATCGATCTTCGATATGTCGACTAGATGCCACCTATCCCGATCGGAACGGACGATCCAGATTTTTCCTGAACTATGGGCGCTTCCCTTCATGCTAAATCCCAGGCAAATTGACAACATTGAAAACCCGATGACTGTTGATTTGCTTTATGGCTAGATCTCGGCTGCCGACAGAAAAACTTTGCCCACTCACTTGACTCGCTACTAAAAAAACAGGGATCTCCCGTGCTGCGCTTGGGCACTTCCCGCGCAACCTACAGGTCTGGGTGCTCTCGAGCCCAGGACAAGAATTATCGCTAACATTAGGCTCCATGGGGGATAGAGTCATCCCTGTGATGCTTTAAGAACTCATTCGGCAGCTTCAGTGCCTTGTTGTTGGGATATGGAGTCAAGCTCAAATCCCCTGCTAAGAAAATATATGTCGAAAAGTAAAAGCAACAAAATAAAGATACATGCTCAAAGAGATTATTTATATACAATCCTAAACTAATGAAACACTTTTACATGGGGCTAGGTGAAAGAAAACTTCCACCATAGCCATTCAAGCAGCTTCCTGGATAGAATCTCCTTCCTTCTGTCAATGATCATCAGCAGATGGTGTAGTCGTGACAGCAGAACGGTTACACTCATCAACTCCTCCTTATAGACTGGAGTTGAGATGAAATAGGGTGGCTCTAAGGCATAGGGGAAATTCCACTCCATGTATTTGTTGACAGGGTCATCGAATGAGTGGCCATTTCCAAGGAATTGGTGACATACAGCCTCTTCTGCTACACAGTTGTTCACATGCGGTCGAATGTCTCTGATAACCACAGGCGGGTGAATAACTGAAGTAGGCTAGCTGATCTCAGGTGGTGGATGCTCACTGACTGGCTCTGAACAAAGGGCAGACTACCCCTCTGGTTCTTTTTCCTCTTCTTGTTGTCTCTCCTCTAGGTCCAATTCATATTCATCATAAATAGGGACCATGGGGTGATTCTGCTTGCTGACTAGCTCTTCAGTATGTTTATAGTGATCGAATGTAGGATAAGCGTGTTGCTCATCATCGCTATAATATTCATCAAAAAGGGGTTGACCCTTATCTCTATGATCCTCCTCCAGAATGGTGACCCCATCAAAAATATCCATTTCAGGGATAGTGGGACCCGCTGCTTCTGGTTTCTCATACATAATCTTCTTCTCTTTAATCTCAGGTAAAAATATATCGTGAGAAACTCCCTGGAGAAAAATATAGGAAACCTCTTCCACAATAATGTCTTCTTTACAAACAGGAAGGTCTCCATCCTCAGAAACAGGGTTGCTAGGAATATCTGCATCAACCCGACATTTAGGTGAGCCATCTACCATGGACCACATATGCTCTACAAACTCATAATCTGCACAAGAGGCGTGTTGATCTTTATGAACATTTAAAAGAACAGACGCATCTGATATGATGTCAGATGCTTCCATTCTCAAGCTAACACCACTAATATCATTCAACACCTCAAATTTTTCACAGCAGATGCTTTCCTCCATAGAAAGGGCTTCATCATGGACCTGGTCTTCAGGGCCAGCAAAGGCTTCATGAAGCGAAGAAAACTCCTCACAACAGTTTTCATACAAACAATCAGCTAGAAAATAATCTTTACAAAATGAATTGAAAGTTGTATGAAAACCTGTTAAACAGCGGATGCTTGCAGCAGGAAGAGACCGACACCATTCAAGAGCAGCTCCCTTCAATGAATACCTGAAGAGCTTAATCTGGACATCCTCATGCGTGATATTGTGTCAGTGGATAGCCTCATGGAAGTCCAGTAAATGCTCAGCTGGTTCCTCCCATCTTGTTGCATGAAATTCAGAGAGGAAATCTTCCCATTGGTATCTATCAGGAAGTGCATTAGGAAAACCAACTATTTGAGACAAGTCATAGAAAGCAAACCTTTGAGCCAGAATTTTCTCCATATCGAACCAGTGGAGTCGCCAATTGATCCTCGAATCATGGATTCGCCAGGTGAAAGATGTGCAGCTTCAAGTGTGTCTGGTCCTTGTTCACCATCAAAGGCCATATCTTAACATTGTTGTTACCCCAGGAAGCTTATCAGGCTGAGAAAGCAGCTACTGAAACCTTCTCGAGAAAGCTCCTTAGGGTCAGCTTTCAGGTGTGCTAATAGTAGTCACAGCTGAAACAGTGATGTGGAAACAATGGAGTCACCACAGTGGAGTCACTAGGTGCACAGTAGCAATATTTAAGGGCTCTGATGTCTGATGCACCTTCAGAATCATAGGCTCAATGTCATTCTGCCCAGGGAAAATCTTCAACTTCATCCCCTGCAACGGTGCCAGAAATGTTGGCGACGGAAGTCACTCCCGGATTGCTAGCAGAAGCAGAGCCCGACACCCATCAGTTTTATGTCACGATGGTTTATAGATGGGATGACCGAATGGAAGCCAACTCAAAACAATATCATTCCAACTCCAAAACTAGGCTAGGCATGCATAGGTGAGTGAGGTCTTATATAAACTTCAGACAGTGAGTTGTAGTAAAGGGTGAACAAGTGGAAGACTTATATAAGAGGAACGCAGAGGTCTGTTATTAACATCGGGTTTCTAACAGGCTGAGGAAGAAGACGTCCAAATGCAATATCATCTTACATTCAAACGCAAAGCCAAAGAATGCAATAATGAAACAATAAATCTTTTATCATAACATAACTGCAATAACTCGCGCGAATCAGTCAATCACGAACTCTCTTAGCATGAGATGAAAATTAGATGGAGTAAGAAAAATTGTCTGTCATAAAACAAGAAATCTCAGATACATATGCACAATCAGGAGACTAGAATGGTTGTTAAAACTTTACAGTCGGGAGCTTTGATCTACCATCCATCATTACAAAATGGCAAAAATGCCTACATATACTCTTCCCTTCCTTTCGCCCAGCATAGGCATATCAGAACTTTCAAAGGATGGCATCGCCTCAATCAAATCTGGCCTGCATTACTCTATCATACGCTACCTTAATTAGGCATGGCTCGTGCCAGAGGTAGCTGAACCCTTTGAATGTTGACTTGGTGTGTGCAGGTTCTTCTGGCGAATTGAAGACTTGGTGTGGCTTCCCTGAGGAGAAATGGTATAGGGGACCCTCCCGGGCAGACTACTTGCCAGAAACTCCATACCTTGCAATTAATGATTGAGGCGAGGCCTCAACCACCCTCTCTTTTCTGCATTCATTCCTGGCAGCTACCAGGAAATAAATCACGTCGAATCGGTGTCTAAAGAATGCATTCCCCCCTCTCTTGAATCTTAATTCGGCGCCTCTGGCTTCCCTGTACAGCCCCTTCTGCTCCCTAGAGTGACCATGGGTTGTGACCCTTTGCCTATCTACCATAGGGTTGTCGGCGCTTCGGGGTTCACGGGTGAGAAAGGAATAGGACCTTTCTCCTTCAAAATCACGATGGGCGAAATGTCGGGAGGGCCTAACGGTTGCCACGTGTTCCCCACGAGATGAACGATTGAGATTGGTTTTTGGTGCTTTGGGACCCGAGTGGAAAAATGATAAACAATAGTGCCCCTCTTCCAGGCTTGCTCCTTTACGACCAGGCGCCAAAACCATGGGCCCGATTCTGGGAACTATCAGTATTTCAGGGTTCGGGGTTTTGAGAAGTGAATGGACGAGGAGCACTTACCCCTCGAACTCCCGAATGCCAACATGACACGGATGTGTGCCGCGTGTCCTTCAGACGAATGTCCCAGATAGTATTTGTTATTGTAAAGAGGGCTGCCCCATTTACAGGCTCGCTTGACGTGACCAGGTGCTAAGACCGCGGGCTCAGCTCGAAAGGTGCTTTTGGCGTTTCATTGATCGACACTTCCTAGTGCAATGAGTTGAGAGCTCCCTGTTCCCCGAAACACTGATCTCTGATATGCCGACTAACTGCCACCTGTCCCGATCGGATCGGACGATCCAAATTTTTCCTGAACTATGGGCGCTGCCCTTCATGCTAAATCCCAGGCAAATTGACAACACTGAAAACCCGATGACTGTTGATTTTCTTTATGGCTAGATCTCGACTGCCGACAGAAAAACTTCGCCCGCTCGCTTGACTCGCTACTGGAAAAACAGGGATCTCCTGTGCTACTCTTGGGCACTTTCCGCACAACCTGCAGGTCCGGGTGCTCTCGAGCCCAGGACAAGAATTATCGCTAACACATGGGACTTGCAAGTTATTACAGAAAATTCATTGAAGGCTTTTCAAGAATTGCACATTCAATCACTTCTTTGCAAAAGAACGGTGTGAAGTTCGAATGGACCTCTAAATGTGAAGAAAGATTTCAACATTTGAAGAATTTATTGACAAGTGCACCAATATTGAATATTGTTGATCCAAATGAATACTTTATTGTGTGCACTGATGCATGAAAGGAAGAGCTTGGAGGAGTCCTTAGCCAAAATGGGCACGCGATATGCTACAAGTCAAGGATGTTGAAAGAACATGAGAGAGATTGTGGCACTCATGATTTAGAATTGGTAGCCATAGTTCATGCCTTGAAGATGTGGAGGCATTATCTTATGGGAAATATATTTGAGTTGAGGATAGACCATAGTGGTCTGAAATATTTGTTTGGATAGCCAACTTTGAATGTCAGACAAATTAGATGGTTGGAATTTCTTAGTGAGTATGACTTTGATATGAATCATATCAAATGTAAAGAGAACAAGGTGGTTGATGCACTCAACAGGAGGGTACATAAAATGCATGCTACAACCATTAGCATGTATAAGTATCATTTAAAAGATATAATTTTGGAAGCTGCAAAATCATAACAACACTATGTGGAAACAAGAGAAAAATTACAGCAAGGTAATTTTCAGCAGAAAATTAGAGACTATGAGTTGAAAGAGGATGGGATCCTCATGTATAGGGGCATAGTTTATGTGCCTAAATCTCAAGAGCTGAAAAATATGGTGCAAATAGAAATGCATAATGTGTCTTATGTCGAAAACCCAGGTTACTAAAAAACAATTGCAACTGTAAAGAGCCAATATTTTTTGCCAGGTATGAAAAATGAGGTGATTGATTATATATCTAGATGTCTAGAATGCCAGAAGGTCAAGGCTAAGCACAAACATCCAAATAGATTTATACAACCATTTCACATTCCGAAGTGGAAATGGGAAGTGGTGAAAATTGATTTTATCACCAAGCTTCCCAAAACATTGAAGCAACATGATTCCATCCTGGTGGTGGTGGATAAGCTAACTAAACCTACTCATTTTATTACAATGGAATTAACTCACAAGGTAGTTAACAATGCAAATATTGACATGAGGGAAATTGTCATGCTACATGGTGTGCCCAAGGAAATTGTTTTTGATAGAGATCCCAAATTTACATCAAATTCTTGGAATGGATTGTTTAAAGGATTTGATACAAATTTGAATTTTAGCATAAACATACCACCCAGAATCAAATGGGAAAAAGAGAGGGTCAATCAGGTGATTGGGGATATGTTGAGAATGTATGTGATGGATAAATCATCAAAATGAGAGAATTACTTACATTTAATTGAGCTTTCTTATAATAATGGGTATCAAACATCTTTAAAGATGAGCCTATTTGAAGCATTACATGGTCGAAAGTGCAACATGTCAGTGAGCTAGGAAAACCCAACAGACAGATCAATGGTTGGGCCGAAATTACTCAAAGAAATGGAAGAGAAGATGATGAAAATAAAGAAGAATTTAAAGGATGCTCAAAATATGAAGAAAATTTATGCAAATAAAGGTAGAACACACAGAGAATTCAAAGTGGAGAGCATGTCTTCTTAAAAGTGAAATCCAAGAAAAGTTCACTTAAATTGGGGAACTTCCCAAAATTTGCAGCGTCATATTGTGGACCATTTGAGATCCTAGAAAGGATTGGTCATGTTGCATATATGTACATACATAATGTGTTTCATGTGTCCTTTCTTAAAAAGTATGTGCTTGATTTTAATCACGTAATTGATTGGAATCTAATTCAAGTGGAGCAAGAAGGCAATTTCTGAGTTCAGTCGATGTGCATGTTGGACAAGAAAATCAAGCTACTCTGAAATCAAGCAATAGGCTTTGTAAAAGTCCAATGGACCTATTACGGTCCTTAATATACAACATGGGAGCATGAGGAGACCATGCGAGAAGAGTACCTACATCTTTTTGAATATTTTTGAATATTTTTGTTGTACATGTGTATATAATGCACTGAGGATGGTGCATAAATAAGGGGGAGGTGAATGTAATATCCCTAGGTTGAACCCTAATTGTAAATGTATAAATGTTTTATAGGATGGTGAGATGGAATGTTTTGGGCCATAGTGCTTTTGTATATATGTTTTGAGGCCAAAGTGTGTATGTGAATTGGGCCAGGGAACCTATGAGTTAAAAGGCTAGCGAGCCTAGAAAATGTAATATGTAATCACACTCGATTATATTAATAAAATATATCACTACTACAGACCAAGTCAGACGAAAGTGTATGGGAGCTAGGACTCCACGAGAAGAAAAGGGGACTAAGAGATTAAGAAAAAGGGCAAAGTCAAGGGGTCTTAATCCAAGGGAATATTACAATATTAATTCTAAAGTCAAAAGTCATGTGATATTATTTTACAGTAAGTTCCCAAAGGTTGGGAACAAATCATCCAATGGAGTAAAAGATAGTTCATAAGTTGACAAGTGTCAAGTTAAGAGCGTGCAAATATATTGTTGGGAATTAGTGTAATTCCATCATTCTTTCTAATCATTCACTGAATTCTAGCCACTCATTCCATCCCTCATTCGTACCTTAGTTGGAGAGTGTAAGGTGAAGTTGTTATTACCCAATAAATCCTTGGTGGTATGGGTTGAAGAAACAAGTTTTCAGGAGTGTGAAGCATTCTCTTTGAGTGAGAGAATTGTTGGAGATAGTTTCCCCTGTGTTCTAGGATGGTAAGTACTGAACTCTTGAATAACCTTTTCTTCCAGGTGCCATAGATATTTGAGAATTCATGGTTGGTTTGTTGTTGAAGCCTTGGAAGATAAGTGGGACAAGTGAAGGACTATTGAGCAGAGAAGGGGTACACTTTCTGGGGTGAGACATGTTGTGGGGAGTTAGACATTGTGAGCTAGTAACTGTTGCTAGAGTTGGCACCTAGACCTATATCATTTTATGATGTTAGTCAGACCTTAGTTTAGATTAGGAGTTGTTTCCTTGGTGGATTCATAGCCCCAGTTCAGGGGTGACTTATTGTTGAGACTATATGAACAATAGAGTCTATGGTTGGGAGAAATGTTTGAGGTCTACATGTAATTGGTGATTTACAACAAAATATAATTGTTTTATTATATGTGTTTATGTGCCAATTACTATGTGAATGTTTACGTTAATTATACATGCTTTCATTGTACATATTTATGCATGAATCTTGTGTTGTTAGTATTGCATAATTGTTGCATATGACATATTAAGTTGATAAATAGTATTAGAGCTAATTTTAAATTTGTTGGTAACGTGACCTTACTTTGTTGTATCGGAGAAGAAAAATTGTTGTGTGGAATGACCCAACTTGGGGTTGGGGATGTTACATTAGTCAATTTTTCCTTAGTCAACTTGCTAACTTTTTCGATGGGTTGTGACGATTCTCTGCATCACTCGCTTGCCTAGGATGCAAGTCATCTCATTGTGACATGTTGAGTTGTGTAACCAATTCTCTCATCATTTCATTTCCTTATGTCCCAAGGAATCTCTGCAAATATTCATGTTGTCCCAGGGTGTGAGCGAGGCGACCTTTCATCTCTTCATGGGGTGTGCCAAGGAGTTGCACCAACTCTTTGTTCAACCTCATGATGTTGAATGCATACGGGTCCATGACGAGCAATATCCATCATGTTGTAGAGTCTTTAAAACTTTGTCAGCAGGCTGCACATCCATGTTTCCATGGAGCATGACCATCATGCTGCCACCCTCAACATTTGAGGTCAATTCGACAACCTTCACCCTCCACCACGGGGAAGATCGTTTTTGTTTCCGTTTTTGTTTTAGTTTCAGTTGTCTTCCATGCATTGATGGCCATCAGAATGTGCCCATTGGATATAAGATATGGATGGATGGATGACCATGATGGCATGATCGTTGAATTTAGTAAGGGCATCAGGTTTTGAATTTTAAATTTAGCAAAGGCACCAGTTTTTCAAATTTGAATTTCACAAATTTTCGTGTTCAATATTTGTTCATTAACATCCAACGAACAATGGACTTTGATAGCTTTGCTAGCTTAAAATTCCTTGGATCATATTCGATGTCGAGTGAAACATGAGCATCATCAGAAAAGAACATGTTGAGAGACAACTCAACACCCTAGCGCACCTTTTTAATTATTTTGGAATCTTAAACGTTGGCATTTCCTTTAAATTTGTTTTGAACAGATGATTAAAGAAGATAAAAACGCCTAGAAGTAAATGACCGTGAGAGATATGGGAGTTTCACTCTTATACTTTAATGTAATGGTGCTTAAGTGGGATTTTTTTTTACTTCAAGAAGAGAGGTAGTAGGAGGAAACCCTAGGGGCCCTCTTGTATAAGTAGATGCATTGTACACCCTAATGAGGCTACTACAAATTAGTACGAGATTGTTGTGATTTAGTTGTTGAATTTTAGTTGTTGTTTATCATAGTTGTAGACATTTATATTTGAATGAAGGTAACAGAGAGATATTGATCCAATGTGTGGTGTTGTTGTTTCTTAAATCTTCTCTATTATTTTATGTTTTTATGCATGCATCAATTTTATTGTTGAATGTATGAATTTGTGAGAGTTTAGAGAAGTTTCAATTGTTTCTCTTCACTACCCTATGCAAGGAGTGCATATCGTCTACAAGGAGTGCGTTGACAGAGTCTATTACGAATCAAAAGCTCAGAAGAGATAGCGTTAAGCTTTCATTTGCAAGGAGTGCGTTGACAGAGTATCTTGACCCAGAAGCTCAAGAGGAGTAACGTAAGTTCACTTTCAGAAGAGGGTAATAATGGGTGTAAGGTGTGCATAGTTGTTCACAAATAAACCAAGTCACGGAGGAAGACTTGTTGCAAGGCATGTAGAGAGTCAAAAATATGACTAAGTGTTGAAGAAAACCCTTTAAACATTTAAAGGTTTGAAGGAGAAACAAGCTCATAAGAGATAGAAGGAAAAATATTCAATAGGGAGGAGCCCCTTTGAATTTATGTGAATCAACGAGCGAGATCCATCCAAGAGGAAGCAGAATCAAACCGTTAGATCTGGGAGAACTGCATGGAAGTTAGCCATGAAGCATTTCGGCACTTCGTGGTTTAGAGTGTTTTGAAGCATTAAGGAGTGGGATCATCAAAGTATGAAATCACGAAGTGATCCTATCCGTTGGTTGTGAGGAGGATACGTGGAAGCGGATAAGCGAGTTCGGAAGAGAAGAACTTTGAAATAATTTGCATGAATCAAGGCACAATCTTCACGAAGTCGCGGAGAGCAGAGTAGATCTGGACAGTTGGATCCAAAGAGGGCACTTGATGAAGATCCACGAGTTTCGAAGGAAGAGCTCTTCGGAAGAAGACGAGGATGGAGGTTACAAAATTCTCGAAGCCTGAGTAAGCGAAGTCAGTTATCTCTGATGATATAGGATGGACACGCGTCTATGGATCATACACTTTGGAGGAAGATCCCTTAGGAAGGAATCGAGGATAGAACATCCAAAAATGCATGAAGGCAAAGGTGTCAAAATTCATCTTAACCACCCACTTGGATAGGACATGTGGAGCGTGGAGATTTATTATGGAGGTTGATTCTCCAGGAGAAAGGACACGAAAGAAGTGTTGACTACAAGTCAATCAGAGTGGAACAAGGAGCGATCTCAACCATAGATCGAGTGAGAACATGGCGCTCATCCTATAGCTTCGAAGAGGAATCAATTCAGGAGAAAATATGTGTTGAAATCGTTGGAAACTCTGAAGTTGAAGTTTCGAAGGAGATCATCGTCGTTGATTGTCGGAAAGAGTGCGAGCCATAAGTCCGGTTCCAGGTATCTTTGTCGGTTCGAAGCTCATGTGAAAAGACATTTGTTGCATCCAAGGTAGTGGGATTCTGAAGACATGGAACGCTTAGGATTTTTAGCTCTGGGTCACAGCCCGAGGTCACATGTGGAGAGGGGCTAGTGGAAGGAGCTAGCGCCCGTCAGTGTTAATATTTTAAAAAGCGCTAAGGAGAGGGCCCACGAGTTCCATACAGCCTATGTTAAAAACAATTTGGGGCCAGAAAGCCCTCGAGGATCTAATTCAACTCAGGAATTCAAAGATCCTTGATCGGGAGGTCGCAGAACCCCCAAGATGAGAGGGGGGTGGCATCAAGTGGTATCAGAGCCCAATTTTTTTTTGTAGACAATATGCAAAGGCAGGAGGAAATAATATGACAACAACAAATGGTATTAGAAATTTAATTTCTCCTGTAGACAGCAGGTGAAGGAGGAAACAGAATGTGATGCTATATGAATAATGGTTGCATGTATGCAGTAGAAAATGGACATCCAGGTGGTTTGTGGTAGAAGTTGGAGATTCTCTCAGTTATAGAGTAATCCACAGACTTGCTAGGAGGGCATGAAGAAAATGAAAATGGCTACTGAAATCCATAGGAGAGGTAGAAAAGATGACCACAAGAAGAAAATCAAAGAAAAAATGGACAAAGATATCAAGGAGATAAGAGCCGAGATGGAGAAGCTAGCATTGAATATGCAGCATGAGGCAAAGGTACACTAGAGGTATGAATGGCCTCTGAAAAGGAAATAAAAGTGGCATGTTAAAAAGTTGTTGGCCAGAAGACAACAACATCAGTTGAGGAGGTGGTTGAGGCATGCTGAAAACCTCAGTGACACAAAGGAGAGAGTGGTTTACATATACAAACCAGAATTAGGAGAAAGCCTCAGTGATGAGGAGAGGATATCAAGCAGATATCTCATAGACTTCCAGGAGGGAAGAAGAGAAATCCCAGATTTCCAGGTGGGCAAGGGAGAGGAGAGGAGACTACCGAAAAGTCTCATGAACTCAACTAGGAATTCATATCATCAAGGAGTGTTGACGAAAGAAGATCAGAGGTGTTTTATGATCATTGGAGGAATTTAGATATTCCTGCCAACTAGCCAAGAAGAGGCTAACATAGGTATTGTTGATGCAGCAAAAAGATAGCCAGGTGTGACTGTCATAGAGGAGAAAGAGAAGACATTAGAATATTCCTAAATAGTATCATAAGAGAGACAAACAGGTGTGAATTTCATGGATGATAAGGAGAAGGTACTAAAATCTACCCCAGCAGAAGAAGAAGAGAATTCAGAGGAGTGGCTCCGAAACTTCAGCTAGGAAGTTGAACATGAGATAACTGCAGCACTGGAGTCTGCAGCAGAAGAGGAAGCAAACATCATAGACTTTGTTGATCTGTGTGAGGAACTGGAATCCCTGGAGAAAAGGGTGATAGTCCAAAGCATGCACATCCAACAGACTAAGTTGGGTAAACAATTGGAGGAACATACCATTCTGAGGAGTAGCTAGAGGAAGCTGGAGATATACCAGTCGAGGAGCTGACAGAAGTCAATCTGTTAGAGGAGGAAGCTAAGAAACCAATCAGTGAGGATATTACAGAATTGGAGACTGTGGGGAAGTGTAAAGCCAATGACATAAGATAAAAAGGAGACAGCATGGGGGATCATGTGGATCTTCCCATTGATCGGCATCAGAAGAAGGTGCAGCAAAGCGGACTGTAAAACAAGGTCCATCCTGTAGACAAGCTGGAAGAAGTGATTGAGGAGATAAGAAGAATGATGGTGAAGTCAGAAAAATAAGTTGCCAACATAGAAGGATGGGACAAAAGAGAACTTGTAGGAGAAGCAAGGCAGCAGGAGCATCAAATCGAAGGAGCAAGTGGATAGCTCCAATTTCAAGTTTGGGATCCTGGAGGATCTCAAATGCATAGCAGAGGGATCCATGAGCAGGATCTCATGATTTTCCCAGCAGTGCAGTATGATGCAGGAGCATCATCAGCAAAGAATATGTGGAGAGACAAATCAGTGCTCTAGCGTGCCTTTTTAATTATTTGGGAATCTTAAACGTTGGCATTTCCTGTAAATTTGTTTTGAACGGATGATTAAAGATGATCAAAACGCCTAGAAGTTGAACGATCGTGAGATATCTGGTAGTTTCACTCTTAGACTTTATTGTAACGGTGCTTAAGTGGGAGTTATTTTTTACTTCGAGAAGAGAGGTAGTCGAAGGGAGCCCTAGGGGCCCTCTTGTACAAGTAGATGCATTGTACACCCAAATGAGGTTGTTGCAAATTAGTTGGAGATTGTTTTGATTTATTTGTTGAATTTTAGTTGTTGTTTATCATAGTTGTAGTTATTTATATTTGAATTAAGGTAACAGAGAGATATTAATCCAATGCGTGGTATTTCTGTTTCTTAAATATTCTTTGTTATTTTATGTTTTTATGCATGCATGAATTGTATTGTTGAAAGTATGAATTTGTGAGAGTTTAGAGAAGTTTCAATTGTTTCTCTTCACGAACTTATGCAAGGAATGCATATCATCTGCAAGGAGTGCATTCACAGATTATGTTACGACTTAGAAGCTCAGAAGAGATAGCATGAACCTTTTGATTTGCAAGGAGTGTGTTGGCAGAGTCTTTTGACTCAGAATCTCAAGAGGAGTAACATAAGTTCACTTTTAGAAGAGGGTAAGAACGGGTGTAAGGTGTGCACATTTTTTCACAAAGAAACCAAGTCATGAAGGAAGACTTGTTTCAAGGTGTGCACAGAGTCCAAAATCCGACTAAGTGTCAAAGAAAACCCTTTAAAGATTTAAAGGTTCGAAGGAGAAACAAGCTGAGAATAGATAGCAGGAAAATTATTCAATAGGGAGGAGCCCCTTTGAGTATTCATGAATCAATGAGCGAAATCCGTCCATGAGGAAGTGGAATCAGTCCAGACCGTTAGATCTGGGATAACTACATGGAAGTTATCCATGAAGCATTTCGGCACTTCGTGGTTCGGAGTGTTTTGAAGTATTGAGGAGTGGGATCGTCAAAGTCCGAAATCACGAAGTGATCCTATCTGTTGGTTGTGAGGAGGATACGTGGTAGCGGATAAGCGAGTTCGGAAGAGAAGAGCTCTGAAAGAATTTACGTGAATCAAGGTGCAATCTTCACGAAGTCGCAAAGAGAGGAGTAGATCTGGACCGTTGGATCTAGAGAGGGCACGTGGAGAAGATCCATGAGTTTTGAAGGAAGAGCCCTTCAGAAGAAGACAAGGGTGGAGGGTTCAAAATTCCTGAAGCCCGAGTAAGCGAAGTCAGTTGTCATCGAAGATATAGGATGGACAGGCGTCTTTGGATCGTACACTTTGGAGGAAGAGCCCTTAGGAAGGAACCAGGGATAGAACATCCAAAAATGCCCGAATGCAGAAGTGTCAAAATTCATCTTAACCACCCACTTGGATAGGACATGTGGAGCGTGGAGATTTATTGTGGAGGTTGATTCTCTAGGAGAAAGGACGTGCAGGAAGCATTGACTGCAAGTCAATCGAAGTGGAACAAGGAGCGATCTCGACCGTAGATCGAGTGAGCACGTGGTTCTCATCCTATAGCTTTGGAGAGGAATCACTTTAGGAGAAACGGTGTGTTGAAACGGTTGGAACCCTCGAAGTGGAAGTTTCTAAGGAGATTGCCAACGTTGATTTTTGGAGGGAGTGCGAGTCGTAGATCTAGTTCTGGGTAGCTTCGCCAGTTCGGAGCTCGCGTGAAAAGAGATCTAATGAATCCAAGGTAGCCAGAGTTTGAATTCGCAGAGCGCTTAGGAGGTTTAGCACCGAGTCACAGCCCGAGGTCTCATTTAGAAAGGGGCTAGTGGAAGGAGATAGCACCCGTCAGCGTTAAGATTTTAAAAAGCGCTAAGGAGAGGGCATGTGGGTTCCATACATCTTACACCTAAAGTGATAAAATTCTATGTTAAAAACAATTTGGGGCCAGCAAGGCCTCAAGGAGCTAATTCAACTTAGGAATTCAAATATCCTTGATCGGGAGGTCGTAGAACCCCCAGGATGGGAGGGGGGATGCATCATCGAGTCAGTTTTTAGCGAAGGTGAAGGCCTTTTTGGAGCCTTGCAATATTCACTTCTTCTTGACATTAATAACATAGGCAGAATACTCGTGTTGTATGTTCTTCATCTCTCTGGGAATGACTATCCATGGATACCATATTCAAGTGGAATCACCCAGTGTTGTGCCTCCATACTTAACTATTTTTTCTTCGCAGGTTTGTGCGGTTGTGCTCACATACCCTCTTCATATAAAATTTAAGCGCAATTTGTTCTTGATTTCTCGTTTTCTTCGCAGGTTTATGGGGTTGTGCTCTCATACCATCTTCATATAAAATTTAAGCGCAACCTGATCTTGATTTCACAATGGATCATTTGGGAAGAATGTGCTCTCATACCCTCTTCATATTAAATTTAAGCGCAACTTGTTCTTGATTTTGCAATGGATCATTTGGGAAGAATGCAACTTGTGGTGTCGTTGGTGCTCCTGCTGGTCTCTCTTTTTTGCATGAAAGACTCCTTGCATACACCCGTCAATGACCATGAAATTATGGTTACCTCTATTTGGTTGGGTGGTGTTGCATCTAATGAGTTGTGGGGGTTTGATTCCTTCACAGTCCATATATGTGATGGAATTATGGGAGAGTGCAATGATTACAATGAGGATTTTATGATGGATATTGAAGTACACAGGAGGCCTCTTAGGAGGGTTCCTTACTACATCAACTATGGATCACTCGCTACTAAATGAGTTCCATATCGGCCTTATTTTGGGAGGTCTTATTACACTCGAAATTGTTACAGGGAAGCAGGGCTTGCCAGGCCCTATCATAGGAGATGCACTGCTATCACTCGATGCAGGCGTTACATGAGCTAATATTCACATTACTTCCTTGCTTTTTCCCCTTTCTAAAACCTTACTATGTAACACATTTTATTGTCCAGAAAAGTAATCTTATATGTGTGTGCATGGGCGTTATTGCATTTTGATGGTTAGCAGGAAGTTGTATCACCTGCACTATTTGATAACTACTCCATAAGTTTTGGTTGGTATTTACGATTTATCGAGTTTGGTATGTATTTATGGGTAAGAAATGGACAATTTCCTCAATAGATTGAATTTGATAAATTCCCATTAGCATAAATGATCATTTGTAGTCTAAAACGCTCGTGGTATGTTGCAATCTTACTGTAGCAATTCCTTGAATCATCGTATTTAATTTGGAAAACAAAATTATACCAAATAATTGCATTAGATGGAAGAAGGGATCTCGTTTAAAAAAATAATTGCACGAGAGAAAAGAAGGGATATTGATTGAAAAATAGAAAATCTTCAACAATTTTGCATAAATTAAAACTAAGATCGAACCATCCCACAAACAGAAAAAAATATCGGAAAGCCATTGGCTTTTGCGTTATTGATCATAAATATCATGAGAATGAATCTATATGAAAATCCAGCTACTACAACAAATGTAACCTAGTAAAAGACTCTATGTAATGTCGTGTGTGATGTGAAGCTCAAGATGGGATGGGTTTTAAAACTCACGTCAAATTGTTGACGGAAAGCACTTCAACACCAACATAAAATCTTTTTAAACAAAGTTTAATGACTAGTTAATGGTTTTTCCTTTTCTCACATTGGGGGCTCTAACTAAGTTCTATTCATATCACTTACTATTAAAAAAATAAAGTGAGTTTCAAAACTAGTTAACGTTATGCAATTTGGTTTTTAAAACATTGGGTATAATTTATAAATGAATTTAAATGATACGAATGTCAAAAATGATTGAACATCGAAATTATACCATCTTTCTCACTTTAAATTTAGTATTCCATTGTAATTTTTCAGATTATAACATCATTATCACTTTGAATCTACCAATCCAATAAAAAAAATTCAATTTGCGGCATTCATTTGAAAACCTGTTATACAACCTCCATAAAAAGGCTTTCAATGTCGATTTTTTTAAATCTTTAAGCCAAAGTATAATAAAACTATACTATACTATAAGCCAAAGTATAATAAA
>JZKD02S1998108.1:356538-366575 GCA_000966675.3 Picea glauca
AAAATAAACTCAAAGAAATTTCAACCTTTATATAATTTAATTTTCAATTCCAAAAATTACACTATAATTAAACTTAAAAATCTAATTTATTAAATAAGTAATAAATTCAAGGAATAATGTATGTCTTTATCTGATTTAGTCTTTAACAAAAATTAAACTCTTAAAATAAATCAAGGATGTAAGATTACAAATTCATAAACTACATTGTTCTACAAACTTACCAATCACAATTTACTTTTTAAGATATCTAATGATGTATATTTATATATAAAGCATTTTTTTTTTTATGAATATGAGTAGTTTGATATGGATTTGATCATGGTTTAGTGATAGAAATCACTCAAGAATATCTAATTAATATTGAGAAATTGTAAATTGTTTTCCAAATTTTAGGTTGATAAAATATTAAGTATTTTTCCTTTGAATACATGTTTAAATTAAGGTTTTTTTTCATTACTTAATGTTAGATTCATAATAAAAATATTGTAATTGGAGAAAATAATTTTTTAATAATAATTTTTAATAAAAAAAATTAAGAAAAAAGTTTGAAATGATTTTTATAAACAGAATATTTAAAATGAAATTTTCATTAGGAGTTTTTTAATCTAATTTGATATTAAAAAAATTTAACGTTTAAAAAGAAAATAAATTAAAAAAAAAATATTAACATTTTTTTAAATGTTGTTAAAATATTTATAGAGAATGTTGCTAAAACATTTTTATCAGATACTAAAATTCATGTATCAATTCTCTTTCAAAATTGGTTTAATTGATGAGAATTGTAACTATGAAACTTAAACTTTCTCTTTGAAGTTTTAGCCTTTTAAGAAAATCCAAATCCAAATCTAAATCATCAAAGATTTTAAAAATAAATATATAAGGGAAAACTTTATATTTACTCAAAAAAATAAATTATGTATTATGTATTATGCCTCCTACCTATAATTATCTTAGGGATGCCATGGTATTTGGCATGCCTTCTTCCCCATAATTATCTTATAGATGTCATGGTATATTGCATTTTACTTTTTATTAAAAAGGAGCATTTTGACTTCAAAATGGCATGTCAAATCTAAAACAATAGTTGTCAACATGCAAAAAGTCTCTTAAAGTGAACATAACTTACTCACATTTTTTAATTGCATAAATCAACAAAAGGTCACATGCTTTTAACTAAGAAGACGAACATAACTTACTTGCATTTTTTAATTGCATAAATCAACAAAAGGTCACATGCTTTTAACTAAGAAGTATGTGGAAGATGATCCAAATGATCGAATAACAAGCATACACATTTTTCTTATTTTCATCGTTAAGGTTAATAGAGACTCAGATTCATGTTAAGAGAATCTAATATAATGTATACATGTGCCTTCAACAAGCTATTAGCATGTATCCATGTATCCATGTCCTCCCCATTTATTTGTAGATTGTCCAATTTGAGAATCAATGTGAGCTACACAAATGATTGTCTTCAAATCAATGTGAGACAAAAAATGATCGTTATATGAAAGGATCTCTACCACAACCCTAAATCTAAAAATAACTTTAATGTTCCGGGTATCAAGAAATGCAAATAACGCATTAGTTATTAAAAGGTAATGAATCTTTAAATAATCTAAAATAGGGAAGGAATTTCCGGTCATCTTCAATTGAGTGAAAGATATGTAATATGGATTTAATAACCATTGCCCCAACAAACCAATCTTTTCCATAACAAGACAAGACATTTCTTGTCATCTTCCAACTCTTTCTAACATAGGACTGAAATTTTTCCATAAGAGGGAAGGGAATTTCTTGTTTCCTTTAATTGAGTTAAATATATGTAATATGGGTTTTAATATCCACTGTCCTTACTACCGACCTACTGTCCCAACAAACCAATCTTATCCTTTCCACATCCATCCACTATCCCAACAAACCAATCTTAGCCTTTCCACATCCATCTATCCATCAAATGGATTAATGACAAATTAACTATTTAAACTAATATTTTTGGAAACCATTTTTCCATCAAATGGAATAACATCCAATGGAGCTTCACTTTAAACCAAACATTTTTGTTGTCCATTGGACATGAACAATATGGGATCTCATTGCCAACAATTTGAAATTTATTCATGGTTCTTTTCTTACACAACCACACAACATTATTTCTATATAAAAGTTTCAAGACTCTTCACAGATCTTCACAAATCAACTGCAGACAAGCCTATGTTTTAAGAGCATTCAAAACTGCTTGAACTTCATGAATACAACATGGTTAAGAATGCAGGGGTAGTTCATTATTGAATATTGTGAGTGCTAATTTACAATATTTCTTATCATTTAAATTCATTTATAAATTATACCCAAAGTTTTTAAAACCAAATTGCATAACGTTAACTAGTTGTGAAACTCACTCTATTTTTTTTAATAGTAAGTGATCTGAATAGCAGATCCCCCAATGTGAGAAAAGGAAAAACCATTAACTGGTCATGAAACTCTGTTTAAAAAGATTTTATGTTGGTGTTGAAATGCTTTCTGTCAACAATTTGACGTGAGTTTTAAAACACATCCAATCTCGAGCTTCACACACGACATTACATAGAGTCTTTTACTAGGTTACATTTGTTGCAGCAGCTGGATTTTCATATAGATTCATTCTCATGATATTTATGATCAATAACGAAAAATAATGTAGCTTTTCGATATCTTTTTTTGTTTATGGGATGGTCTGATCTTAGTTTTAATTTATGCAAAATTGTTGAAGATTTTCTATTTTTTCAATCAATATCCCTTCTCTCTTGTGCAATTATTTGTTGTAAAATAAAAAAAATGCAAAAGAATTTTTTTAAAATGAGATCCCTTCTTCCATCTAATGCAATTATTTGGTATAATTTCATTTTCCAAATTAAATATGATGATTCAAGGAATTGACTACAGTAAGATTGCATCATACCACGAGCATTTTAGACTACACATGATCATTTATGCTAATGGGAATTTATCAACCTCAAGATATTGAGGAAATTGTCCATCTCTTATCGATAAATACATACCAAACTCGATAAATCGTAAATACCAACCAAAACTTATGGAATAGTTATCAAATAGTACAGGTGATACAACTTCCTACTAACCATCAAAATGCAATAACACCCACAGACACACATATAAGATTACTTCTCTGGAAAATAAAATGTGCTACGTAATAAGGTTTTAGAAAGCGGAATAATCAAGGAAGCAATGTGAATCTTAGATCGTGTAACGCCTGCATCGAGTGATAGCAGTGCATCTCCTGTGATAGGGTATGACAGGCCCTGTTTCCCTGTAACAATTTTGAGTGTAATAAGACCTCCCAAACCGAGGCCGACATGGAACTCATTTAGAAACCAATGCTCCATAGTTGATATAGTAACGAACCCTCCTCAGAGGCCTCTTGTGCACTTCAGTATCCATCATAAACTCCCCATTGTAATCATTGCACTATTAAAGACTCTAATCATAGTTTGTTGTTTTACCTAACTGTTATACAGTTACATGATAGTTATGTTCTTTTTGTATTATATATGTATGTCTATGTACATGATTATTTTCTCATTAATGATTATAGAGTATGTCTTTTCTGCCAATATTCTATTTATCTCTGTTCATCATGGTTTCCTAATTGCTTCAGTTATTTCCATTATGTTTTTACATTTTTCTTCATTATGAATCTAACAGTGGTATCAGAGTGAAAGTAGTTTGGTATGTGGAAGGAAGTGTAAATCAATCTGAAAGTGAGGTAGATCTGAATTGTAGGAGAATCCATGTACAGAAATCGATTAATGGAAATTGTGTGTTTATGCCTCCATTATTGTATGACTTCTATGGTATGGTGTTTATGCTATGTATATGAACCTATGCAAATTTGGACGCATTTGATTGGTAATGAATGAATTTAGGTTGGAATCGTTAAAGATTGATAGAGTCCTGGTGGTAGAGGGGTGAAGTATGATTGGCGCCTAAGCATGAAACTCACCAAAATCATGGGAATTTCCTGTGGTAATGGAAATTATTACAGGCTCCATTCAATATGTTTTCTTTCTTTTGTTCAATTTTTTCACATTAATGTCAATTGAGGGTTAAATCTATGTTTGTAAAATCCGATATTTTGAATACGCGGAACACCCACTTCTATAATTAATTATGTGATTAAATAAGAGATAGTGTTGTTGAATGCAGATGCCTCACTCTCATGAAGGCAAGGGTACACAGTCTTGTAGCGATTTGTAGAGATAAATCGAATCTAGATCGTGGTTGTAACATTCCAAGAAAGAGAGTTCCAAGAGGTATCGTGCGATCTACACAAAGGAAATGATTATTTGGTTTGCCAGTTTGTGGAGTTGATTGATTACAGAGATGTTTGGTGGAGGTAGTCGAAGAACCGTTTGTTGTGTAACCGCCAGTATAAAGGAACCGCCATGTGTGAGAGCAAACCATTTGTTGTGAGGGGAGAGCGATAGAGCCTCCGGCGTGACAAAGGAATAGCATGATGGAGATTTTCCACGTGAACATGAAGAAGTCGACAAGAAGAATTGTGTGCCACAAAGTCGTCGCTCGATCTACACAATGAAGAAGCTAATTTTGCAAACGATCTACACAAGTAAGAAGTTGATTTGTAAAGGATAAAGAAGCAGCATAAAATTTTGTATTATTTAATATAAAAAAAGGTCTTTTATCATTTAAAAATTAAAAAAGGAAGCCATATAAAAAAAGAGTTTTATTTAAAAATAGATGTGAGATTAATATTGGAAATTGTAAACCCCGGATGGGGTGCCACGTCGCGAAGACAGGACATGCGGACATACGTCGGGCTACGCCATAAATATTAGCCACCATCCCTTCACCATTAAAATGGGATCGAGCCCGTGCATACATTACCAGCGGACGAGGCCCCTCGAGCAAGTCAACAGGACGGCTCACCAACGCACTAGGAGTTCAGCCTTAATGGTCAGGGCAGTCACCATCATTCTCATTCTTATCAATCGCCTCGACAGCTATGAGAGGCATTCGAATTTTGCAGAGCCGAACGCAGAGCCATCGGAGATCTGGAGCAGGGTTATCCTCCCACTGGGAATTTCGGACATACCCAATTTCCTCAACATGCCTAGGGCATGAGGAAGGCCTCGCAGAGGCGTAGCTTGGTATACCTTCGAATCACGCAGGCAAAGGCAGAAGAAATTCGAAAAGGCGTTCGAAAAGAAGAAGAACCAGGAAGCCCGGGAGACCTCGAACGCCTCCTATGGCGTACGTGGAGGAGATTACTCCAGACGAGGCCATGCAGAATTATCCAGAGCACTCCCTTTTTACAGTCCTGGACAATTGGAATCCCCATACCGATTTTGGAAATGAAGTCAAGACACCGGCTATAGGAATCTCGCATGGCCACAGAGCAAACCACTCGGTAGAGGAATTCACCACCTGCTACATTGAGGAAGAGGTACCATGCAGTGCATATGCAAAGGCCAACCCACCCAGCGGTGCACCTCCTGAGGAAGCGACGCAGTCGGACAAGCGACAAGCACACCAAGTCGGCAACGCAAATGAAGGCGAGGGAGAAAACTATGCACAGTGGCCATTTCCTATTGCCTCTATTCAAGGAAAATGGAAGGACCAGCCTCCATTCAACAACCCAGGATACCTAGAACTAATCTTCGAAACGCGAAGCATGGTGGATGATCAGATCTTCCGGACCATTCAAATCAACCAATGACTTGATATGTTGTATGCTGCACACTCCAGGATTCCCCCGAGAAGACAGTACCCTACTTGCACGTAGGCTTATGGCAGGATGGCGAAAGCACGAGGAAGAGGAAGAGACGACTGGTTAAAAGGTCTTGTGATGTCCATAGTTAGTAGTCTTCTTTTGTTTCAGAACAAAGCTTTAGCTCAGTTGGATTATAGCAATGCTACAAGTAGGATGTTAGAGAATAGACTGAATCTAGTGGTTATGCGTCCTGGTTTCCCTTGGGCAGGACGGCACTCTGATAATTTTTGTTTGTTTGAACACAAGTGGCATAGAATGTCCAGCTGTCTCGGTTTCCTTTTTCAGGTGGGACCGCTGGCATTTCAATGAGACTCTGTAACTCTACGAATCTAATACAAACAGGATCCTCCTTTTTTACTTATAAAAAATAAAAAATAAAAAATAAAAATATTGGAAATCGTAAAGAGTTTATGGCGTTTAGTTAAGTCGGTGTCTATTGATGGGGTCCCACCATTTTGGTTTGAAGACAAAGTAAAGGAGCACTTGAAGAATCATGGTGAATTCGCATTGGTAAAGCGACCATACTTGCGCTACATTTTCATAGAGTCACCACCAATATCAAAGAGATGGCCCATTCTTGGAGCGCATAGTGGAATCGACACTGGAATCGAGACTTCATAACCTTTAACCATGTGGTCATTTCTTCATGTTGGCATTAGACGACCAACGATGCAATGAAGCTCAAAATGTAAGACAAAGAAAAGAACAGATTTGATCAGCACTTCATAACCTTTAACTCGGTGGTCATTTCTTCATGTTGGCATTAGATGACCAACGATGCAATGAAGCTCAAAGTGTAAGACAAAGAAAGGAACAGATTTGATGGTACACATTCCATATACTATAGTGGCGTTATTTTTTATGATTGGAGCACATGTTTGTATGTTATCATCTTTTAATTTTTTGAAGTGGCATGTAAATAAGCTATAAAGATTTTCATAAAGAATATTAAAATATTGTTTTATGATGGTTATAGCTTTATGCAAGATCCCTTAAAAACTTTTGGAGTGATAAGTGGATTTCATTAAGTTTCTTTCAATATATATATATATATATATATATTCCAAGGGAAACTCAATGAGTTATAAGGTTTTGTATGGAGGAGTTTTCTCCATTGATTGTAATTGGAGTTATAAGGATTTTTATTTTTCCTGAACATGTAAAGGTGTTATCGGGGGTTTTTTTTTAAGTTTGTAAAAGGAGTTGGGGATCACCCTACATACTAAAATTGCATATTTGTCTTTGCGTTCTTGACCCACCCGAAATTGAATAAGGGGGTCTTAGGATCTTTATGTGTGTGTCTTAGTCACTTCTTAAGTCTTACAACTCTTCATAATGACGAGAGTTAAAGAAATATTTACACTAATATGCTCCTTAATCAACTCAAATATGGAATCTACAATTTCAATTAACAAAAGCACTCTTACTGCAGTGCTCACATGTTTACAAGTTATGCATAAGAAGATTGATATGTTCAAAATTCAAAACAAAATGTTATTTGAAGAGTTAAATCTCCTTCGACACCAACAATGTGATTTCAAAAAACAAAATGACATCAAGGATGAAAATAATGAAGATGCTCAGTTGACTAGTGATGACACTCATAAACATGAAGATGAGTTGGATGAAGTCCCTATGTCAGAAAAATTTGTGAATAAATGTGGCGAAGAAATTAGAATTGTTCGACCATGGGAAGAATTATGCTTTAAACGAAATCGATATGGACTGGGATATAAAAAGGATGCTGACAACCTGTTGGATTTGTGAGTGGAGGTTTTTTTAATGATGATAAGAAGACAGAGCTTGAGGATATTGGTAAGGAACAGGTACAAGATATTGTTGATGATGATGTTGCTACAGCTATTCCATATTTGTATGATCATGATAATCGGTCGGATAAAGAACCCATATAGTGCAAACATTGTCACCGGTTTGGCCATGATAAGTCAAATTGTTTTGATCTTCACCCATGTAGATTTTGTGGGAAGACAAATCACCTCTTAGTAAGATGTCAGAAGAGCAAGCAGAAACATATTCATTTTTAATGGTTAGGGAATTGGCGTTGGAGTTTAGAAGCCAATTTATTGGAGCATTCTTATCAAAGGACTTATACACAAGTACAATCGTACTTGATTGGAGATATTTCTATAGTTGACGAACATGAATGTTTTTCAGGATTGGATGATATAGGGTATGATCGAGGCCCAATTGATGTAGTCTTTTGAGTTGAATATCAAGTCTTCAGACTCCGCCGGAAGACGGTTTGATTACCCTTTTCCACTTTCAAAGGGGGTGTATCTCATTATCTAGACTTCTCACTTTTCAGTTGACAGGGGGGGAATTAGTGAGAAATGCCAGACTTCAATGTCGGACTTCAAGTTTCGAAGTCTACCTTTGATTTGCAGTTCATTTAGGACTTGTCTTTGTCCTACATTTTGAATTTGTGTCTGTTCATAATATGATTGTGTGTATGTTCATAATATGATTGTAATTGGGTGCATGATCGGTTGTACCCGACACCCCTGAGTTTTGGGGCCAAGTTGTAGGTCTTTCCATAGGCTGTTGTAATCCCCATCTATTTAGTAATTCATGTTGAGTCAGGCAGTTGTATTCCTCTTGTCCATAGAGAGGAAGTTGTGTCAAGTTGTGGCATGAACCACTGTGTAGCTTGATGGTGTATCAGAGACATTGAATCTTCGATTCAGGGGGGGGATATGAAATAGTAATCTCAAATTGAGGGACCAAAGTATGTGAAAAGATGATTAAATAGGAAATAAGCATGCAGTCTTGTTCTTGATTGTTGTTGATATGGTTTGTGGTAATCCTAAAACCATCAGTTTAGGAGAAGTCTTCATCTTCTGCGGGTTCAGAGAGCATCATCAACCAACCCTCTGAATATTTTCTTGACACATTGTTGATTGTTAAGTAGTGGTAGTTTTTCAGGCAAGAACAAACTTATGATTAAGGGGGGGTGTTAAAAACTCTAATTATAGTTCGTTGGTTTACCTAACTGTTATAAAGTTACATGAAAATTATGGTCTTTTTGTATTATATATGTACGTTTATGTACATGATTACTTGCTCATTAATGATTATAGAGTATGCATTTTCTGCCAATATTCTATTTATCTCTGTTCATCATGGTTTCTTAATTGCTTCAGTTATGAGAGATCATTATGAATCTAACAACATGTTAGATTCATAATACAAGTATTTGCGAACCCAGAGAGAGCATTATGAATCTAACAGCTTATTAGATTCATAATGAAGAAAAATGCAGAAACATAATGGAAATAACTGAAGCAATTAGGAAACCATGATGAACAGAGATAAATAGAATATTGGCAGAAAAGGCATACTCTATAATCATTAATGAGCAAGTAATCATGTACATAGACGTACATATATAATACAAAATGACCATAACTCTCATGTAATTGTATAACAGTTATGTAAACCAACGAACTATGATTAGAGTTTTTAACATGCACTCCCACAAAGTTCCATCGTAGATCTAGCCTGCGAAAGAATCGAACCCCCGCGACTCATAAGATGCAACACCACCCAACCAACTAGAGGTAGTCGTAATTTAATGGTCATTGGCGAGTGTATGCAATGAGTCTGCCATGCTAAGAAAGAGAGACCAGCAGGAGCACCAACGACACCACAAGTTGCATCCTTCCCAAATGATTCATTGCAAAATCAAGAACAAGTTGCACTTAAATTTAATATGAAGAGGGTATGAGAGCACATTCTTCCCAAATGATTCATTGTGAAATCAAGAACAGGGTGCGCTTAAATTTTATATGAAGAGGGTATGAGAGCACAACCCCATAAACCTGTGAAGAAAACGCGAAATCAAGAACAAGTTGCGCTTAAATTTTATATGAAGAGGGTATGAGAGCACAACCGCACAAACTTACAAAGAAAACACAGTTAAGTATGGAAGGCACAACACTGGGTGATTCCACTTGAATACGGTCTCCATGGATAGTCGTTCCCAGGGAGATGAAGAGCAGGAAACATATGAAGGTTGTCAAAATGAGCTCAAATGTCGAGGGTGGCGGCATGATGGTCATGCTCCATGAGAACATAGATGGGCAGCCTAATGACACAGTCTTAAAGACTCTACAACATGTTTTTAAAGACTCTAAAGAAGGTTGGATATTGCTTGTCAGGGTCCATTGCGTTCGTGCACACGTTGATTTACGTGACTCGCTATGCAACCCGAGTCCTCTTGGGTGCA
>JZKD02S1998108.1:388248-401620 GCA_000966675.3 Picea glauca
ATGGAGCCTCGGGTCTTTAACTGGTGTTACGGGGTACTTCGGAGCATGAAGAAACAATTGACAAAGTGTAGGAAAGGTAACCTGAAACAGTTCGGATACGGGTCCATTTTAGTGTCTTTCTTCCTGGAGAGGGTTCCATACTTGCGCTTACAGTTAGAGTGGGGCATACCAGCCCCACAAGATCCAAGAATGAATAGGTGGTGTGACCTCATGGCTCGACATGTGACCGACCCTATTGTCAAATATAATGACGTGTTCTTTGATTGGTTGAGGCCCTAGATATTGATGGTAGATGACTATGTGCATGCCGGTTTGGACTTTAAAGGTGATCCAGACTTGGTTCTACCTGAAGGTTCTTAGTGGGGAAACTTAGGTAAGAAGCACATTTTGTTTTTATAATGTTTTTGTAAATTTTGAAATATGAAAATTTTTTTTATGTTTTTAATCCGATGACTAATCAAAAAATCTTTGATAATGCAGATGTAGGACTTCACCGACCTCCAGGGACATCCCCCATCCAGAGATGAGGAGAGAGAGTCGAGGTAGCAGGATTGGTCGTCACTGATTACGAGGCTATCGAGCAAAACCCGGAGGGGTTGACAGCGGATGTTCCATATATCTTTATCGATGAGATCCTGAGACATTACCAGTGCCATACAGTGGGCATATCTGGTTCTATTAGTCGACTGCTCCGTAGAGTAGCACGGGAAGTCGTGTGTTATCATGAGAATAATCCTTGATGTTATTTTTGTATATGAAGCCATGTGCTTCACATTTTGATATTTTGGTCTTAGGACAAAGACATTTTTTGTAAAAACTTTTATCGTTATATATACATGAGGCTTTTACCGGCTTACTTACTTTATATATGAATTGTGATTGGATTTATAAGTGTCTCAAATGTCTGTCTAACACATAATTAGCTAATGCATCTGTTAATGTATTTAGACATCTAGGAATGTGTTGATATTCAATGTAATCAAAATGACGTTCCAAGAGGCAGATTCACAAATATGCCCTTAACAAAATAGAACTTCAGATAGCATAGGCATTACTCAATTGTAGTACCACTAAATGTGAATCAAGTCATACAACAAGATGACAGATTCCAAGTGAAACAATGTCGGTTAACAATTCGATGACCACACTATATTCCGCAATATTATTAGTTGCACGACCGAGGCAAACACTGTGTAGACTGATTAATTCATTTGTATGTGTGTAGATTTCCCAAGAAGCAGATGCTAGGTTATGAGTACTACGACTAGCGCCATCAGTGAAGCCAATGTAGGGTAGCGAAGACATCGACATATGGAAACCAAGCACAACGCAAGGTAAGTAGTTGGGGGTCGAAACCAAATAACGAAAAATCACACAAGAGTATGATACAGTAAAAATACAAGCACTCATGCAAAGATAACCTAAGCATAGTACTTATTCAAGTAAAGCCCATTTTTGGGTTCACTCAAAGGAATTCCATCATAATCCACTAACTCATAAGCTCCCTTCTCCAACACTCGTTTGACAATATAAGGGCCTCACCACATAGCCTCGAATTTTTCGACCCCTAGTAAATCATGATCTTGTTCGTAGAGGAGAACTAGATCACCTTCAGAGAAAACATGTGGCTTGACATGCTTGTCGTATTGGGATTTGACACTTTTCTCTGAGTTTCAATAACCAGGGCGACGTCACAGCAGGCTTCATCTAATTACATTAGGTACAATAGACGTTCCTCTTCAACAAAGGTGTTTGGAAGAAGTTCAATGGCTAGTTTCAAAGATGATATCTCACATTCAATCGGCAAAACAGATTCGATACCATAAACTAATTGGAAAGGTGTGAACCCAGTGGCAAACTTGACGGATGTCCGGTAGGTCCATAATGTTGAAAACAACATTGTATGCCAACTTGTCTTATGAATTCCTATCATTCGTCGAAGCATAGTAATAAGAACTTTGTTTATCGCTTCAACCTGGACATTGGCCTATGGATAATAGGGGGTTGAGTTTTCAAGCCGAAGACCCAACTTTTCAGTAAGCTAGGACATCATGAAATTTCAAAAATGACTACCATGATCAGTAACGATAGCTTGGGGAACATTGAACCGAGTAATGATATGATTGAATATGAATAATGTTGTAGTTTTCTCGGTGTTATCGAATGTAGGCATCACCTCGGCCCACTTAGTGAAATAATCCACAGCTACAATGATGTATCCATGCCCCCCGACCGAGTGAGGGTTACATGTCATGAAGTCAATGCCCCATTTTTCGAAGGGACCAACAGAAACTACAGGGTGTAAAGGAGAGGGATGACATCTTATCTTGTTATTATACGTTTGACAAGCATGGCATTTTCGAATGGCAGTAATACAGTCTTTAAATAAAGAAGGACAGAAATATCCTACTCGTAAGATCTTTTGGGCAGTGGAATACCCAGACATATGACCGCAACATGCTCCAGAGTGGCAGTCATTCAAATCTTTCTCGGCCTTCGTAGGTGAGACATTGTTAGAAAATGGAGTCAACACCACGGCGATAAAGAGTGTCACTGAGAATGATGTATTGGCGAGCTTGATACCGTATACAACGACGGTCTGTACTAGAAATTTTGGGCCTAAAAGTTTGAGTCTGGAGATAAATGATAATATCTCCATGCAAAATGTCATCGAAACTGATCAGAAAAAGGGATTCGTCAGGTAAGGAATCTTCTGCCACATATTTTGTCTCAACGGAGGGAAGGTCACATATCAATTCTGTGAAAACCAAANATGGAGCCTCGGGTCTTTAACTGGTGTTACGGGGTACTTCGGAGCATGAAGAAACAATTGACAAAGTGTAGGAAAGGTAACCTGAAACAGTTCGGATACGGGTCCATTTTAGTGTCTTTCTTCCTGGAGAGGGTTCCATACTTGCGCTTACAGTTAGAGTGGGGCATACCAGCCCCACAAGATCCAAGAATGAATAGGTGGTGTGACCTCATGGCTCGACATGTGACCGACCCTATTGTCAAATATAATGACGTGTTCTTTGATTGGTTGAGGCCCTAGATATTGATGGTAGATGACTATGTGCATGCCGGTTTGGACTTTAAAGGTGATCCAGACTTGGTTCTACCTGAAGGTTCTTAGTGGGGAAACTTAGGTAAGAAGCACATTTTGTTTTTATAATGTTTTTGTAAATTTTGAAATATGAAAATTTTTTTTATGTTTTTAATCCGATGACTAATCAAAAAATCTTTGATAATGCAGATGTAGGACTTCACCGACCTCCAGGGACATCCCCCATCCAGAGATGAGGAGAGAGAGTCGAGGTAGCAGGATTGGTCGTCACTGATTACGAGGCTATCGAGCAAAACCCGGAGGGGTTGACAGCGGATGTTCCATATATCTTTATCGATGAGATCCTGAGACATTACCAGTGCCATACAGTGGGCATATCTGGTTCTATTAGTCGACTGCTCCGTAGAGTAGCACGGGAAGTCGTGTGTTATCATGAGAATAATCCTTGATGTTATTTTTGTATATGAAGCCATGTGCTTCACATTTTGATATTTTGGTCTTAGGACAAAGACATTTTTTGTAAAAACTTTTATCGTTATATATACATGAGGCTTTTACCGGCTTACTTACTTTATATATGAATTGTGATTGGATTTATAAGTGTCTCAAATGTCTGTCTAACACATAATTAGCTAATGCATCTGTTAATGTATTTAGACATCTAGGAATGTGTTGATATTCAATGTAATCAAAATGACGTTCCAAGAGGAAGATTCACAAATATGCCCTTAACAAAATAGAACTTCAGATAGCATAGGCATTACTCAATTGTAGTACCACTAAATGTGAATCAAGTCATACAACAAGATGACGGATTCCAAGTGAAACAACGTCGGTTAACAATTCGATGACAGCACTATATTCCGCAATATTATTAGTTGCACGACCGAGGCAAACACTGTGTAGACTGATTAATTCATTTGTATGTGTGTAGATTTCCCAAGCAGCAGATGCTAGGTTCTGAGTACTACGACTAGCGCCATCAGTGAAGCCAAAGTAGGGTAGCGAAGACATCGACATCTGGAAACCAAGCACAACGCAAGGTAAGTAGTTGGGGGTCAAAACCAAATAACGAAAAATCACACAAGAGTATGATACAGTAAAAATACAAGCACTCATGCAAAGATAACCTAAGCATAGTACTTATTCAAGTAAAGCCCATTTTTGGGTTCACTCAAAGGAATTCCATCATAATCCACTAACTCATAAGCTCCCTTCTCCAACACTCGTTTGACAATATAAGGGCCTCACCACATAGCCTCGAATTTTTCGACCCCTAGTAAATCATGATCTTGTTCGTAGAGGAGAACTAGATCACCTTCAGAGAAAACATGTGGCTTGACATGCTTGTCGTATTGGGATTTGACACTTTTCTCTGAGTTTCAATAACCAGGGCGACGTCACAGCAGGCTTCATCTAATTACATTAGGTACAATAGACGTTCCTCTTCAACAAAGGTGTTTGGAAGAAGTTCAATGGCTAGTTTCAAAGATGATATCTCACATTCAATCGGCAAAACAGATTCGATACCATAAACTAATTGGAAAGGTGTGAACCCAGTGGCAAACTTGACGGATGTCCGGTAGGTCCATAATGTTGAAAACAACATTGTATGCCAACTTGTCTTATGAATTCCTATCATTCGTCGAAGCATAGTAATAAGAACTTTGTTTATCGCTTCAACCTGGACATTGGCCTATGGATAATAGGGGGTTGAGTTTTCAAGCCGAAGACCCAACTTTTCAGTAAGCTAGGACATCATGAAATTTCAAAAATGACTACCATGATCAGTAACGATAGCTTGGGGAACATTGAACCGAGTAATGATATGATTGAATATGAATAATGTTGTAGTTTTCTCGGTGTTATCGAATGTAGGCATCACCTCGGCCCACTTAGTGAAATAATCCACAGCTACAATGATGTATCCATGCCCCCCGACCGAGTGAGGGTTACATGTCATGAAGTCAATGCCCCATTTTTCGAAGGGACCAACAGAAACTACAGGGTGTAAAGGAGAGGGATGACATCTTATCTTGTTATTATACGTTTGACAAGCATGGCATTTTCGAATGGCAGTAATACAGTCTTTAAATAAAGAAGGACAGAAATATCCTACTCGTAAGATCTTTTGGGCAGTGGAATACCCAGACATATGACCGCAACATGCTCCAGAGTGGCAGTCATTCAAATCTTTCTCGGCCTTCGTAGGTGAGACATTGTTAGAAAATGGAGTCAACACCACGGCGATAAAGAGTGTCACTGAGAATGATGTATTGGCGAGCTTGATACCGTATACAACGACGGTCTGTACTAGAAATTTTGGGCCTAAAAGTTTGAGTCTGGAGATAAATGATAATATCTCCATGCAAAATGTCATCGAAACTGATCAGAAAAAGGGATTCGTCAGGTAAGGAATCTTCTGCCACATATTTTGTCTCAACGGAGGGAAGGTCACATATCAATTCTGTGAAAACCAAAGATTTCTTAGACTTAGCGCATTCAAACTCTAAGTCCAACTCCTGGAGATTCACTATCCATTTGGAGTACTTGCCCCATGGCAATTGGCGCGTAAGGATATGCTACATAGGGTTGCAATAAGAAATAAAAGCGGTCCTGCCTAATAAGATATAATGATGAAAATGTTGGACAGCTTGAACAGCTACCAATGCCAGTTTCTCCACATGTAGGTATTTGGCTTCGGTGGTCGTGAGACTCCGACTCAAAAAGTAAATTACATGTTCGTCGTGCAAATCATCTTCTTGGACTAAAACCGTTGCAATGGTAGAGTCTAAAGCAATGAGGTAGAGGAAATAGTCTCGATTATAATCCGGTGGGAAAAGCAGTGTTGTACGGGTTAAGGCAACTTTCAAAGCTTCGAAGGCTGTGTTGGCAGTGTCGGTCGGACTCCACACAAAAAACACATTTGTGTGGGTTCAAACATATACGATAGAAGCGACAGCGAAGGAAAATGGCTCAAAGGTGTGCTGGTTGATCTTGGAGACGCATGGAATGCGCTGGTAGATCATCGAGATACGGTTGAACGATGTGCTTGATATCATGAAAAGTGTAAGACATAGCGTGCTGAAAAGTCACACCAGCATTCTTAAAACTGAAAGGCAGTTGCAGGTAGGCAAAGGTACCCCAAGGACAAATGAAATCAGTCTTGTGTTGATCCGCGGGAAAAATATTAATCTGATTATAGCTAGAGAAACTGTCCATTAAAGAGAATATTTTTCTCCCGGCGCAATCGTCGACGATCTGGTCAACGAAGGGGGTTAGATAATTTTCCTTAGGACAAGCTTTATTGATGTCATTATAATCTACACATACACGGATCGTTCCTTGTTTCTTATTGACCGGAACTAGATTGGATACCCAATCAGTTAAAGCCACAACATAGATAAAGCTAGCCTTAAGAAGTTTCTCAAACTCAAGCTTGATAGCAGCGGCTTTACGAGGGTAGACCGGTCGAAGTCTCTGTCGGACGGGTTTAGCGTCTGGGTAAGTTTTAATTTCATGCACAATAATATCGGGGTCAATACCTAGCATCTCTTCATAGCTCCATGTGAAAACGTCACGAAATTCTTGAAAAAGGGATTTATAAGTGACGACCTCAGCGACGGAACATGAAGCTCTGATATGAACATTTTCGACGACTCCAGATTTAATGGATATGTCAAGAGGGACGGGGGGTGAAATGTTACTCATGTTTCCTTCATATAACATGTCATGTGTTGACTCGAGAACCAAGGAAATGACAACAACGGTCGACAGAGTCGAAATCCATTGGTAATTATCTATAGTGTCTTGTCCTAGGAAGAGAATGGAGCGATGATGTCCATCGTCCCATGGGGTGTCCTCCATAGACATGACTGACATGATCATCTCGTCGGTAGGAAAGATCACGTGAAATGGATCGCGAGATGAATCACAGAGGGAGGGAGTAGAAGAAGTTATCAAGTGAATGGCTTGATAAGCGGATTCAACTGGACTTAAGGGCATTTTTTCGCCATAGCAAAGACAATCACCAGGGTCAGGCACTATCCACAGGTCGTGAGATGCAGGGGTTTCGCAAACAGAGGTGGAAATCATGTTGATTGAGGCGACAAAAGGAGGTGGAATATCTGGTTTTGGGATTGGGAAAATACCCATCAAAGTTGAATCTTTCAGAAGACCCACACCGACATTCTCGTACCCGGGAGGTGTCTTCGAGATAAAAGGTACATTGCTAGTATGGGAATCGGAATTAAAGAAGGCCAGTTTCTCTATAGTAACGACCTTTCCTTAGTGCGGGAAATGTACTACACAGAAAAGGGTGGACACAACTGAACGCATGGAGTCAATCCAACTACAGCCAAGTAAGAGGTTATAATCAAGAGGTGCATCAAAGACCTCAACCTCGACATTGATCGATTTGCCTTCCAACGTAATAGACAACGAGGGAAGAACATCATAGGGTTTAAAACTAGAACAATTGAAGGCCTTAAGTGTATTGTGTCATTCAGTGAGGAGAGGAGAACCAGTGGATTTACAGCAAGTAACAAACATAATGCATGTCGAGGATCCCTCGTAGATAACGGTTCTACAGATATTCGTGTTCTCTACAACAACTTGGATCTGAAACGCTAACTGAGGAGGTAGCCTTGGAATGTGATCTTCCATGTCAAAGATTATCAAATTTGTATTTATGGGATCAATTCCACCAATGGCCTTTAACAATGTCTTCCGTTGAGCGGGACAACTTTGAAGGAATTCGAGAGCTGACATCGCAGAGGGTTCTTGCGCAAGGTCTTCTACAATACTGTAGTTTTGAGCAGCATGCGCATGAGGATTAAAGGCAGACTTCCGAACAACGCCTTTTGGAGGAGGGAGGAGAACTATATCGGGACCCAGTCGTTCAAGATGAAGAGGACCGTTGAGAGGTGAAGTTGAGGGAGGCGGTTGAACCAATGAAGGAGACAAATCGTCAACTTTCTCCTTGGAAGGAGAGTAATCTTTGGCCCGAGTAGCGATCGCAATGTCGTTCTTGTTAGAATCACTAGTACACATAAGGACATACAAAATGGTGGAAGGAGAAGGTTGGTCATGAATGACCAATTGGGCCTATTGTTGAGAAGGGAAGGGTTGAGACAAAACGACAGGTGTGGGAGGCTTCCCAGTTCCTTGAAGGAACTTAGTGAGCTCGACACGTCTTGGACAATCCTTCGTGTAGTGATCGTCACCGCAAATAAGGCAAGGATATCGAGGTTTATGCTTATCCTTATCATCAGCAAGTTGTGTCTTGGGTTTTTTGGATTGTGGATTATTATTTTTATCCTCTTTGTTCTTACCCTTTCCTTTTTTAGATTTATTTTTACTGGCAGGAGTAGACTGAACTGCATTAACTTCTGAAGTTTTTTCGAAGGAAGGAGTAGGAGTCGGAGCATGTTGAACATTAGAAGCATTAGAATTGGGGTTGGTGTGACAAGCATGCGTAGATTGAGTTTCAGGATGGAAGGTGTCAATCACAACATCAACTGCGTGAGAAGCAGAAGGGATTATTGAGGTAGCGGTGGTCGAAGGGCGACGAGCATCAGGGATCAAGTCGTAAAGTGTGCCCATTTGCGAATAAACGAGATTAGGTACTGAGCACGACTAATCGCATGCTCTTTAGTGACAACTCCACCCATGGAAATATCATGGACAATTTTACTAACGAATGATTTGGTGAACCACTCAGCCAATAAGTGATCAGGAAGGTCGATTTTGATCAAACGTCATCTTCTTCTCCACTCATGAATGTGATCAGAAATATCAGTGACAGAAGATTGTTTAAAGGAACTCAAAATTTTGGTTCATGTCTCGTAACGGATTGGAAATTGGTAATGTGTGAGGAAAGCCAAAGCAAGGGTGTTAAAGTCATGAAAGAAGCCTTGCGGTAACTCTATGTACCACTTTGTTGTCGAACCCATGAGAATTAGTTGGAAGAGTCGTAACCTAATGAAGTCATACATCAATGAGTTGGATGAACACCAAAGGTGGAAAGTCATAACGTGATTGTTTGGGTCTTCTCCTGGTCGACCGTCAAACTTGGGAATGTCGGACGATAATTTGGCTGGTATGACAGGCCAATGGGGAGAATGTAAGATAGGATCGTTCAAGATCCTAGACAAGTCGGGTAAATCCAAAGTGGCTAGAAAAGGCAATTGTCTATTCACGTGAGGATACTGGTGACTTTGGGGAGGAAGTCATGTCGGTATGCCAGTAGAACTGTAAGCAGTCTACATGTATGTAGATAGTCCAGATAGATTCGGTTGGGTAGGGTTGTGAGGCATGTAGCTGGTAGGGTTGGTTTGATGGGGAATGTTTCCTTGGGAAGAAACATTTGGCTGGGAGTGTTGGCCCCAAGTAGGATTCAGAGAACCTGGATATGGTTGGCCAAGATTGGAGGGTATAGAAGAGTGCCCCCCAAACGATTGTGAGTGGCCTTGGAAAGGAAAATTCCAAGGTACAGGTGTAGTTTGACCATAAACTAGGTTATGAGTACTAACTTGGGCTTGCCCCCCAAATTGAGGTTGGGTCCCAAAGTGAGGTTGTGTACCTATCTAAGATTTCCATCCAACTTGTGATTGTGCCCCAGTTTGAGATTGTCCTCCAAAAGGAATCTGAAAACCATAAGTGATAGATGGACTAGTGCCCCCATGTGGATTGGAGCCACTAGGGTAGAGATGATTAGCCCCTCCAAACAAAGGTGGAAAAGGGACATACGGACCTCCGGAAGGGTTCTGGGTAGATGCGGAAACAAAGGCAGCAGCAGCGTTATACCCATGAGGAACAAAAATTATTTTCCCTCCAAACGGATTCTGGGTAGGGATAGCGATGGAATTATTCAAAGCGTGATACCCAGGGGGAAGTGATAGGATAGGTCTAGACGAAAGTGGTGTTCCAATGGGAGTTTGATTAACCACCACATTTCTGGCAAAGATAGTTGTAGTGTGTGGAACCATAGTAGCATGGGCCATCTGGAGAGAAAAAGTCGAGCTAGGACCAACTAATTATGTGTCTGGAATGACAGTGATATTATTGGTTGTACCAAAAAAGTGGTCTAGCGGTACCGTGTAGGTAGCAGACATTTCGGGCATTTGAGATACGATAGGTGAATTTGGACCTGCCCCCAAGTTGTCGTAAAGGTCTCGCACAGTGCGAGGCAGGTTTCCACATATGTCACTAGAAAGAGGATCCTCTACTCCAGGGCCAGTAAGAGGTCCAGTCGGTATTCCATAAGTTTCAACAACAAGTTCTCCTGACGAATTCATCCGGAGAATACGTCTCTCGTATCCAGCATACGGTAACGGAGTTTAAGGTAGTCAGAAAGCCTCTAGAGAATCAGAAATAATTCGGAAATCTTCTAAAGAGTTGGAAATTTCGACTTGTGAGGTTACATTATCCTAGACCGCTCTCTGCAGGAGAGCCCTCCGGTGAATGAGGAGGCAGAGGGAGATAATCCTCTGAATTTTCCGAGGGAAGTCCTTTCATCCTACGCGAACGACGTGGAGGGTCAATGTTGGCCAAGCCAAATATTTTATGGAAAAAATATATGGCCAACTACGAAAACAAATAGCACTCGCTAATAAAATCTAGAAATCAAACCAAGAAAACAAACCTTCTTATTTCAAAGTCACTAGTTGGTGATGAAATCCAACGTCGTGAAGTCAAGACAAGAAGGGGCTAGGATAGAGCGGGCGAAAAAGTTACGTTGACGACCTGCTTAACGAACTTACACCCTGGTGCAAGCTCCCACACATAATCATGGTATACCCTCCAAGGATCCCGAGTGAGTCTGGCCAACGTCGATTCCAGGTACCGTGAAGACTTGCCCTTCCATAGTCACCTCGTGTAAGACCCTAAAGATATAGGCTACTAAGGCTACCAAGAACAACAATGATGTCTAGGGGAACAGTCGACAGTCTGATCCATGCGCAAGGGCACGGTATCTAGCCCGAAATCAACTTGAAAGGATTCCACTCATCATTGTGGGTATACCTTCAAGTGACCCCCATAATACACACAATCTCTACACTAAGACCAACAAAGCAGGGTGAGTAACTCTGTCAGCCTTTATGCGACCTCGAGTTTGACCCTTATGTGAGAAGGGATTCTTAGGAAAAAATGTTGCAAGTGGATTTGAACACTCCCTATCACAAGATGCTACAGTCTATTTTATACTTTGGAGAGTGTACCTCACAACCTATTCCAAAGCACTAGCCTAGCTAATGTTGGTGGAAAGAGTTTCTAGAAAACAAAAGTTACTAATAAATTTTAAAATTACGTAGTATTTTAGAGGTTGTTGCTTACTCAAGAGGGAGACGGAAATGAAAGCAATGTTGTATGAGACCTTGACCCAATAATATGCAAGCAGATATGAATGATGCAATCTTTCAGTTCAATGAACTCTAATTACAGTAGGGAGAAGGTATTTCTTGGAATCACGAAAGCTACGAAATGCAATTTCTTTTCCTTGAATGAATACAATTCCAAACAATCTTAAACTATGAATTTGTTCTCTTTAATAGTTTTGAATGCAAAGATTTTCTTTTGAATGATTAAAAAAAAGAATAGATGACTTTAATTCTTCCTTTCCAAAACCAGATCAAAGGTATAATGAAGAAAGGAAAAAAAGTAATCAAAGAAAATAGATATACTCAACAAAATACCCAAATCAAACTTTCAATGAAGACAAAAACGAAGATGACAAGAAAGTGTTTTTCCAAATGCAAACGAAAGTGTCTTTCAAATCAACAAGCAATCCAGGAAGTATAAAATAATCCAAAACTTTACTCAAGTCAAAGACTTTTAATCAATCAAGCACTCAGATTTAAATCCAGAAATTATATCCTTGTTAACAAAAATCAAGAAGCAAAAAGCTTGCACAATGACGAAGAAAGGCCTTCAATCTTTGAAAACCAATCCACAACAATGTTGGACACACCTACCACACTTAGAGGGGGGGGGTGAATGAGTGTGGGGATCTTTTTCCCAAAACTTCCCTCTTACAAAAAAACTCCTTAGTTGACATTCAACATTTGCTCATTACTCATTGTTGTCATTTATAATCAGTTAGATGTGAATACATATCAACAACATATATCAACAACAAATCATCTCCACAAGGAACACAAAAAACACAAGATGTATGTACAATTTTTCTTTTTATTATGGACTTCAATCTGGGGTCTTTTCTGCAACAACTAAATAGAGTACAACTCTATAAGAGCACCAGCTCTATATGCAAGACTCAGCTTACATTCTCAACACCAACTGAGATGAGGCAACAATCCTCAACGGATATCAATCTGTCAACATAAACAAGTGCATCAACCATGCACCAACATGTGCCAAACAACCTATAATCAACCTGTACCATAAACAAGTGCATCCAACCATGTACCAAGTATATACCAATCATATGTCAAATAATCATCAACAATGACTCATCAATATGTACCAACATAATCAACTATACACCTCATGTATGTGCCATCTCATCAACTGCTTGTCTCAACCATGACTAGTTTTGGATTAGTCAACAACCCCAACTTGAAATAATCATAACTTTGTACCTATAATGAGTAAAGATATGCAACTGATACACAATGTTCTTTAGTGTGTTTTATGCAATTCCTGCAGGTGGCACTACTTGGAACCTCTCAGAAAAGGTGTTATTGAAAAAATGGCATAACTTGTTGAATTCTGGTTTATTCTAGAGAGCGACCTTGTAGAGCGTGGCCCGCACAAAATATTCATTGAATTGAACTGAAACTATTGCACAACATACTAAATCTTGTACCCTAACTAGCACATCTGGTCTCACTGAATTTGGATCTGTTATGAAGAAGTTATGACGTTTTTACCCGAAACACCTGTTTTTGACTAGTTTCGGGACTATCCACAAACCCTATTTTCCACGGAGTGTAACTCCCAAAATACAACGACCCACAAGCTAAAAATTTTACCACAGATACTTGGGTATGTTTTCTCAATGGAGTAGAAATTTCACAGTCTGAATCATTATAGAAAAAAAATTATAGCGAAAATGATGAGATGACTTGTAAATAACATACCTTAGAAAGCACCATCAAAAGAATTTATCCTTCCTTTCATTTCGGCCTTCTTTTCTTCACCTTTCCTCAGAATTTCGGCTTAGATATCCATGGTTACCTCAGACACATATAGATATTCAATATTATCAAGTGTGATTAAAATGAGAGAGCCTTGCCTCTTATTTATACTCTCCAAGTAGCTTCCTTAAAAACATCTTCTAGGTCA
>JZKD02S1998108.1:401630-419599 GCA_000966675.3 Picea glauca
CCAATGAAACCACATCGATCCATCTTCATCATGTATCAATGACAACTTATTGATCCATCTTCATCTATGCATTCTCATCAAGGACAATACATATTATATTACATCAATCATCAATAAATCAATCCTTTGACATCAATCAATCAAACCGTTGACATCAATGACAACATGATCCAACAAGCAAGTCTTAAACTCATAAAACAGTCAAATATTGGCACCAAAAGTTCTTCCCAGGTGATTAAAGAAAAATTGGGTGTCAGAAGACAAAAAAAAAAAAACCTAATCCAATAAATTCTACAGGAAACGTCGCAACCCATCAGTAAGGTATAGTGCGGCGATTTGAGGTCTCTGCAGGTTAGCTATGGGGCAGGATGTGAAGATTCTGCGGTGGTCTAAACAGGCAGGGTGCGGCAATCCAGGGACGTCGCAAGCTGCATATGGGATACAGTGCGGATATTTCTGTAAAGAAAGAAAAATTGGAAAAAGGGCAAAGAGTCTAAATGAACTTTCAGATCCAGAGAGTCTGGATGGATCACCCACAGACTCAGATACTGGATTAAAATGAAAGGAGGTAGGCTAAAGGCAAATGGACAACAAAAAACCCAAAACAGGTCGATTCCCTAGTATGGTCGCCAATTTTGTTATTGGATAAATCGATGAATGCGTACATAAACTAATCTCCCTAGATCCACCTAGATCTCGATCAAAACGAGACAGGACATGGCGCTTTCCCTAATCTCTAATCATTGAATCTACTATCAAACAAGAGATGAGTGACATACCTTTGAATATCGCTTCCTTGTATCTTTGTTGTCCTTGCTCTGCTCTGGTGCTCTTGTGATATTGGGCCTGCAATGAATCACAAACCAACCAAAGTGAAAGCAACAATAGTATATTCAATGAAAACTTATGCATGTGATCAAGGAGTCATGCAATAAAATGAGAATTATTTTATGGGAAAGAAACATGCCACTGTATTATATTAAGTAAAAGTGGAAGGTACAACCAAACAACCTTGATGTTGCAAGGTTCCCTTTCAACGGCCCTTTGCTCCAACACACACTTGCTCCAAACTTGCATGAAGAAGATCTAAAATAACTTGATGGACTGAAATGAAGCCCTCAAGCATCAACTGAAGTAGAATTCCTCACACAATTCTCAACCTATTCAACCTTCATGAATCTTAGCCTTCTTGCTTAATAATTGCTTAACCTTTTCCATGATAAATCCATCATTATATAGGAGAAAGAGAGATGGTTAAAGAGATCAGGATGATCCCACCAAATCAAAGAAGCGAGTAGGATCCCAACCATACAGATGTCATCTCATATTCTAGAAGATCCCCTTCTAGAACTTTTGTGAACTTCAACCTTTACTTAGTCTTTCAGCATCACTGCACCCTGGCTATAGGGCAACCTACAGAAACACCGCAAACCAATTTCAGGACAGACTACGACGATCAGGCTTCTCCACACTGTATCTTATGCTTGACCTGCGGCGACCCTCCTTAACAAGGTTTTGTAGAAGAGGAAGCCAATCACTTTTCTCATGAAGAAAGGTTCTTTTGAGAACCTGAACACATATTGTAGAAACACCACTAGGATGACTAAAATAATGTGTAACACCCAAACTTACGACAATTAGGGAAGAAACCCTAAATATGATAAAAACAAATTGTTTACCCTTCATTTTTAAGTCATTTATCATATAAATGTGGAGATATTGATTAATAGATACAAAGTTTGTAGTCCTTAAACTTTGAATCTATTAATCATAATATATGCATTTCATTTAAATAATTAATAGTTCAAAGATTTGAAAAAAAAATTACACATTGCAGTAAGAGGCACTAAGCTATTAGAGGCCAAAATAAAATAAAAAATCCAAATGCACTATAAGACTCACTCACTTTCCTTAATGGCATCGAGCATCAGATCCATGGGTCTATGACTATTGATGAGCTTGTGGTGGGCGCAAATAACATGAGAGTAAACATAGTTGTATCCTAGAGGCACTTGCTCGCTTCACTAGTAGATCTTATCTAGCCATTGGCGTAAAAAAAAATATTTGCATAATGTTAATACTTTTAAGTGTTATACCTACGTTTGACATACTAATTTCATGGTTTCGTTGATTTTATTAGTTTAGAAAATATAAAACAATTAGAATGTTTTTTTAATAACCATATACTATTATTGTATGCCCTCTACATATGTAAATATTATTTTATATGTCAATTCCATTAATATTATTTTATATGTCAATTCCATTAATATTATTTTATATGTCAATTCCATTATTAGGTATAAAAGTGTGTATCAATGTTTACATTAATATATTGTATTTTATATGTCAATTCCATTATTTAGGTAAAAAAGTGTGGTATCAATGTTTACATTAATATATATTATTTTGCAAAATAATAAAACATCACTTTAGAAAAAACTCAATTTTCAAATAATTATGTAAAATTTCAATAAATATAATTTATATATTTTCAAAATAATTTATTTTTTTATATTTTATTTTCTAATTTTATATTTAAATTAATTGTACATGCACTTTAATTTATATTTCCAAATCAAAAGATATGTTTTTTTAAGTTTGTATTTTCACTAACATATCAAAAACTATAAAAACTATCATAATTATAAACTCTTTTAAAATTATTTAAACTTGTTTTTTTTTCGTATTTAACTCAATTTACGCGTTTCTTTCTAATCATAACTATTATTTTGATTATAATCATATAATAAATTATGTGAACTAATAGGAAAGAATAAATACTCAATATATTTTAAAGTTTTTAAAATTTAAATGAGATTATATGGATAATGTTAATCTATTAAATGAGTATGTTGTCTCATAAATACATTGGATATTAAATGATTATATTATCTACATAATCATAAATTCTTTTAAACTATCATAATTATAAATTCTTTTAAAAAAATTAAACTTTTCGTATTTAACTCAATTTACACGTTTCTTTCTAATCATAACTATTACTTTGATTCTAATCATATAATAAATTATGTGAACTAATGACAAAGGATAAATACTTAATATAGTTTAAAGTTTTTAAAATTTAAATGAGATTATATGGATAATGTTAATCTATTAAATGATTATGTTGTCTYATAAATACATTGGATTATGTATCAATTAATTATATAGATTAATGAGAAAGGATAAATATCACTTAACATAGTTTAAAGTTTTAAAATCATAAATACATTGGATTATGTATCAATTAATTATATAGATTAATGAGAAAGGATAAATATCASTTAACATAGTTTAAAGTTTTAAAATTTTAAATGAGAATATATGAATAATGTTAATTTATTAAATTATTAAATAATTATGTTGTGTYATAAATACATTGGCTTATGTACAAATTAATTGGAGAGGATAAATATTTGTTGACATAGATTGAAATTTTACAAATTTAATTCATGYATGGATAATGTTAATTAAAATTTTACAAATTTAAGATTGTATGGATAATGTTAATTAAAATTTTACAAATTTAMGATTGTATGGATAATGTTTTAATCCATTAAATGATTATGTTGTCTCATAAATACATTAGATTATGTGAATAAATTGAGAGGATAAATATTCTTACCAATTTAAGTGAGATTGTATGGATAAAGTTAATTCATTAAATGATTATGTGCATAATGTTAATCTATTAAATGATTTTAGGTTTATTGTTGTTATTATTTGGTTATCAACTTTCCACGTGTCATTGTGATTCCTTGTTTCGAGGCATTGATTTTTTACATGTGATTTTATCCTATGTTTCAAGCATTATTGTTGTTTTTACTTGACGACATTATTTTTTATTTTTAGTGATAATTTTAAACATGAATACTATTAATTTAAATATGTTTTGGTTTTCTTCATGTTAATGTTAAATATGAATTTGTTGGCCCACTTGCACAATTCCTTCTTAACCTTAGAAGGTTGATCAACCAGGGTTCATCTAGAGTTGACTAACAAAAACCCCAAGGAATCAACATATCAATTCTCAGTCGCAGACTGAATAAGGTCTCACTCGAGATGCCATGAGAATCACAAAGACCATTCGATCTTGTGTCGGTGATGAAGGGTTGATTACACATGGAATCCATTTGGGTTGACATTCATATATTCAATTGCAATATACTTATACATTAACAACATATAGCATTAACACATACATTCAATGGACACATAATCGACACGATACATGATAGGAATAGTTGTAGGTTTTGTTATTTTCATTCAACCAGTCACATACTTGGACCAAGAGACTCGTCATTTATAAGAACCAACGCCATGCGCTCTTATACATTCTCACAACAATTCATTACAAGGCTCGATGCACTTTCTCTTAGATTTTTCATGTACAGAAAAAACCAAACTCACAAACAAACTTCTTAGAAAACGTCGCCAAACTCATCTATCAACCGGGAGAGCTCAGAGCAAACCCCACTAAATGAACAAAAATTGACCATCCAATAGAAACAACCTTAGCCACCCTAGAAACAACAAAAGTAATAGCAATAACCATCACCAACCCACTCTTTTTTTCTTGTTGTTCCCTTTTGTTTCCTTCTATGCTCTAGCGCTCTGTTACTTTCAGTTATATTCCACTCACTCTACAGACTCCCAGTAATGCATGCTTATGCTACCCGCATGCAAGCCACGTAGCATTTTTGGAGTCGTGGAAGTCTTAATGAACTTTCCATCTCACCCCTTAACTGCTCCATGATCTCCTGTGCTACCTGACTTAATCATTTGGGAATATTTCCCAAAGATCCTTTTCTTGATTCTGGCATGCATGAAGTATAGTCTTGATTTATAGCGTGTAGAACAGAACTAGGACCGACACGTGCATCTTATGTCATCCATTGCATAGTTGTTGATGTGCACACAAAACTATGTTTGTGTGTGTGCATTATATTTATCCCAAAACATTGGGTGCCAAAAGACACTCAACACTATTATTTGGCTCGTCCTTGAGCTAATGGCCTTATGGAGTGAATGACACGACAGAAGGAACCATATTCATGAGTTCATGAAAGAGCTCCTCAAACTGATTATCAGATTCATCAAGAGTGTCATGGATTTGTTGGGTGAGTTAAACGACTTCATTTGCATCATTTGTCGTAACCTGGGGAGTTGTCAGGTCCATCGTCTCCTTTCCAAAAATCATTTTCGATGTCCACTTGGGCCACTGGTTCCTTTAAGTACTGGAGAGTTAGAAAAATGGGGGCAGCGAACAGTGGGGCATTGACCATGTCCTTTTCATGCCCTGGTGGGGGCTTCCATAAAATCATGCCAAGCAAGAGGATGACATCGCTAGAATGAAACCCTTTTCCCAAGTCTTGAGCATCCAAATAATCGTCGACAAAATCATTTAGCAAACTGTACTGAGACTAGTACATTTTAACTCCTCCAACACATTTTTCAGCAATGTGTTGAGGGGTAATAAATCCCTTTAACTCAATAGCAAGAACCAAACCCGCCACGGAGGCTCAATTAGACTCTGCAGCATTTGATCGTGGAATGGTTCTCCAAATCTTTTGATCTGGCCAATTCATCGATGGGCTTTACGTAGTGATTGACATGATATATTCTTATGAAAGTTCCTCCTTCAGTTTAAACGTTCTCTTTTTGTCTTTTTTTTTTATTAGATGGGTCTGATCAAAAGATGTGTGTTGGTATAAACCATCTGGTACAGGGGGTTTTTAACTACTGAAGAAGTCTAATCTTGGGATAACCCTTATGCTCAAGCATGCAGAAAAAAATATGCACACATGTGACAAGCCTAGTACTAATACATTAGCTTGCTGGTATTTCAATTATTGACTGAGATACAATTATCGTAAGAAATCGCGCATGGAATAAGATGATGGCAAGAAAAATACTTTCCTTAGCTCTAGCATTAATCACACATTAACACGACGTTTTTCTTTCATCATTAGAGACAAGAACTACAAAACATATTGAAATGGATAACTTATCAATAGATTTAGAAACTCTTACTCGTTACAACATCCATAAATGAAAAGTTGGAAGTAATTCCTCCTCAATCCAATCACACAATGCCTTTGATGAAAAAAAAAAAAATTGTCTCCAGTCCTAAACATGACTTCTCAATTAAGGTAGTTCAGAAATAACTCTTTACAATTCCAAAAATGAGGGTCTTTCCCAAAACCCATTGACATGTGCTAAAAGGTCAATCCTTCTATTTATAATGAATCATTAACTAAAAATAGCTATTACAAGTGCAAGCTAAGTAAAACAAAATATCGACACATGGCGCTTTCATCTCTATGTTCTCTAAGAATCATCAAATAATTTCACTGAAGTGGATGACTCTTCTCATATTCTGACCATTTGACGAAGAGTTCCTCGCATGTGTTGGCATACAGGAACCTGTGTTGTTCCATCGGGGTTGAAAGAATTTCTTTCACTTCTACTGCCCATGCTCTGTACTTGATTATTTTAACACTCAACCGCTACAAAACTGCTCAAGCCTTAATCGGATGCTCCATGAACTGTTGTACTTGACCTAGCGTCATGCTCACCACCTTTGTTATCTTTGTTGTCCATGTCGAGTCTTGTTCTGCATGTAGCTTGACTATGTGATGCAGGTCGACAAAGTCCTTGGGTGAGCCAAATTCTGGGAGGCCGATGTCTTTCATCTCTCGGTTAATCTTTTCCCAACTCTTTTCGCACTCGGCCCACTTCTCCTGAATATCCCACTGAGGTTCCTAGGCCATTTTTACCCAGTATTCAGCCGCTTTCCTGATCCGATCTATGTTGTTGTTCCTCAACCCCCGAATTTCGTGCTCTTCGGTGTTTCAGCCCTTTTGAACTGTGTTGATGTAATCGATCCTTTGTGCTGCTTGGTGAGCCTTCTCATACCACCTTTCCACATCCTTTCATGTCCCTAGTGCCATAAGGGTGTCTTCTTGGAAATCGACTATACCTGCAGTGAAAAGGTGTCGTTCATTCTTGAATTTGGTATAGGCATCTTGGAACTCACTTCTTAGAAAAACTGTGGCCTGTGTGGAATCCTGATAGTATTTTTCCAAATGGCACAAATGCTTCAACTCCTTAAGTGCAGCGGCCAACTCCTTTTCATCTATTCTTGTTCTATTCAATGTGGCATCCATGATATCCATCCATGCGCCAATAAACTCGGATGTCTTGGCATGTTCTGTGTTGAGCAACTTCTCCTCTGTAGTGATGTGAATCGATCTATCCAACGTAAGCCTCCTCTTCTTAGTCGTTCTCTTCATGATGGCTTTTATTTTCCTATCATAGGCGATCGCTTGTATGTCGACGACCTCATCAACAGGTTTGGGGATTTGTTGTTCTCCCCAGGTTAGAGTATTTCTTAGGCTCATGGTTGTGTGTATCTGTTCTAGGATGGGTTCCTGAACTTCTTCCATATGTCTCGATGGCTCGACCTCTATCTACTTCTCATCATCTAGTGAGGTATCAACCAAAACTGAAGAACCAGGGGTAGGTTCAGTACTTACTTGGTAATCAGATGTCAAAGTGTTGATTTCTTGCTGTGGAATTTCCTCTTTCTGGCCACTCGATCCTATCTCATCCCTCGAGATGTCTATTGAGGTTCCCAACAAGTTGAGTAGCTCAGTGTCTAAGACACTTTCGACCTCATGGTCGCTCTGTGGAAGGTTTTGAATTGAAGCATCGGGACCTGGCATAGATGCTCTCTCAAGTTCCTTTTCCTCTGTAATATGTATTAGAGTCACCAGGGACACCTTCGAACTCTCATCATCATCATAGATGGTTATTAAGTAAAACAAAGGGTTTGGTACACTTGTCCTACCTAGTGTCCTTGTTATCTCAGGCTGGGTTGAAACTCCCCCTGGTGATATGCTCTGTGGTGGTGGAACTTCAGGGTTTTTTGGCTCGGTGATTTCTTCAAGTTGTATTGGCTCTAAGCCACTTTGCTCTCCTCTCCTTTCGATTGGTTCCTCAGTGGGAATCCTAGACATCTCTACAAGATCATGGTCATTCTGCAACTGATCAATGATTCTTTGCACCCCTTCTAGCAAGAGAAATCCTCTTCTTTGTGCCTCTGTAGTCTCTTCCGCTCTAATTTCTTCCCTAACTCTAAGGTCGTCTTGAGCCGACTGCTCTATTGTCTCCACCTATTCGTCCATGCTCATATGATTGAACCTGGTCATGTTCGGGTTGGCCATCCTCTCTACTACCTCCTCCCAGTCCCGAGCTCACTCTGTGAAAATGTCATCCTCAAATTTGTCATGCGTGTATGGCCAACATGATGATACCTGTGAAGCATGTTGGCGGACCAAACCTTTAGGATCGTGCTTGCGGAATCAGCCTGTCAGGAACCTGAATTCAAGTTGGCTCAACCCTTCTTGTCTATCTTGAGCAGTGTCCTTTACCAAATAAAACCCCACATGGAAACCGTAGGGTCTGAAATCCCACTTCTTGTCCTTGACTAGCGTGGCATTATAGCCCTGCAGGATAGTCTGATAGCATATTTCTCCCACAACGAGTCGGTCTGGGACATGATTAGGGATTATATGCGGTGCTCTGGTGGCCCCGAACACCCTAATATAGGTTGTGCATTCATCTAAATACCAATGACCTACCTTCTCTACAATTTTCTTGGCTGCTGCGGATAGTCTCGGGCACTCCTTTTTAAATACAATAAAATGAATACAGGCAATGAATTCATCGCAAATGAGTGCGTAGGATTTTTTGTACCTGTTCTCCCATAGTATGTTGAAATAAACGTGAACAAGGAGCTCTGCAACATGCCAGCTTAAATTCATGTCGGCGAAGACATTTATCGCACAGAACACATCAAGCAGGTACGAGGCCATGTGGAAAGTGGGTGCTTCCCATTCTTTTGGCGTCTGAGGCTATTGTACATAGATCCACAATTGCTTGGAAATTATTGCTCCCCAGTTGAAGCTGCTTCCGAAGATTGCCACTGTGTATGCCAAGGGCATCCATGCTTTCGAAAACTTGGAGTAGTCCTTCTCTCCATACAGTCGGTTGATGAGAGCCATCAAGTAGATGTATGGCTCCCTCAAGAAAATTGTCCCATACCAACCATTGCTCTGGTTTGTTAACTTTTTGTCCTCCTTCCACCATGAGGCCATCAATTGGCTAGTGTTGTGGATTTCATAGAACTTCACCATGAAGTATGTGTTTAGTTGCTCCTCTGGATATTTGAGTTTGTAATACTTCTGGACTTTTGTCAGGAGGAAAAATCTGACACACCCTCCATTCTCATCGTTGATTAAGAATTTATGCATGTCTATATGGTTCATACGCTCCTAGCATGGGAAAATCAGGGTTCTGCAAGCTACCATCTGCAAATATGACCGTCGGATATTTGGGAACAACTGGTCGTCAAGCGTCCTTACATTCTGGTCGTTGTGTGGGATACATTCAGAGTGCTCCTCCCGATTGATTCTGTTGAAAAGGTCTCCCCACTGTGGGAGCATTACCTTGGATCCAATGTTTACTTTTGTATCCCCGAAGTTCGAAGGTTGAACAAAAGCTTTCTTTGTTGAGGTTTTTACGACTGTCTCTGCCCTAGGAGTGTACTCCAACTGCATTGCAGTACCAAGAGAAGAACCTTCACCCATTTCTCCTTCCTTTAGCTTGGGTGCTCTTGGTGAGCATCTAGTGGTTGGCTTTCTCAGAGGCATTTTCCCTGCAGCTTAGAAAATAGTTAGAGACTATGCAAGAAATCAAATGTAAATATAACAAATCATGACCGTCGAATTAAAAAACTTGAACACATACCTCTACTACTTGTTTAACCTGGTCTTGATAATCTAAGAATTAGCACAATTTCGAGACGCTTGCTTTGCTTCTTCGGATGCTCTGGAATTTGAACTTATGCACAGAATGAAATTGTTCAAAGTCGTTCTAGAGATTTAAACAAGGATGAACTTACCTTGTCGCGCCAGCCATTCAATTCGGGATATGAGTGTAGTTCTATTAAATATGCTGCCAGATCTTCAAAGACGTTTAAAATTAAATTCGATCGTAGGTTGATGACGTGGGTGCGGGTTGTAACGTGACCTATCGATGATTTCAAATCGTTGTTGTTCAATCGATGCACGAAGTAGCAACATATGTGGGATGAAACATTAACTAGGCTATTCAATTCCATAATCTGATCGTATCTTATGATGAAAACATCCCATTGTTTCGCTAGTCCAGTTGGTGAGTCAGGGGTCGGGGTTCCGCTTTGAACACTTTTCGTTGATATCTCCTTGCAAAAGCTATGATGCCGAATGATCTTTCCATATAGAGCTAATGTGGAAAGGTTGACTTGGAGGTGTGACTAGGACATGGGAAACCTTAAGATGACTCGAGACAAAACTAGGTCGTACAACACCCCTATGCGACAAAGACACGTGGCACTTGAGACCGACATCTTCGTTTACTCATGTTATTAGGAATCGATACTTTTCTTAAGCTAAATGTTCTAAAACACAATTCTATCTCATCGACGCCGAAAGGTATCAAGGATTGGTGGTCGGCGATAAACCTACTCAAGTGTTCCTGGATTGACTCTCTCGAAAATTTCCCGATGTCGAATGTGTATCGGGGTTCGACGATCGGCGATATGTTTATCACAGAGAAAAACGATTGTTTTAACCCTTCTAGATTTCCCCGACCCCGAGCAAGCGCATTGGTCATCACCTCTCGGTGGTTTTTTTATGGGTTTTGTCAATGTTTATCCCTCTCGTACTTTGCCGACGCCGATGGGGATCGACTATCTTTTGAAACTTTGTGGTGAATAACTCATGCAAACCAACTCCTCCTTCTGTCGATATCGATGGTGCATCAGCGATTAGTGTAACTATGTGGCCACTTTACCTGCTTGAATTTTGTCGACGCCGAACACAAGCACGTTAGTTGCAATGTTAGCTGCAAATTCTTAATTAGAATGTCAAGTTCTTTTAGACACAATGTTTCTTTTAACAAGTTCAAACACAACCGACTTGATCAATAAGAGTCATGAAAACAAAATAAACCATCCCCCCCATAGTGAACTCGATTTAGATAGTAAAAGAAAGTAAGTGGTAGCCAAAACGTGATAAAATTTCATAAGGATTTTAGGGTGTGTTGAGCGCTCAACAAATGGCGATTTACTGGGTGAAAGCAGAATATTTGTTCCTTCCCCGGGCTTAGATGATGCAGAAGCTGGTTAGGAACCTAACTGTTTTTTCTTTTATCAGAGTCTCTCATATCCTTGCGTTTATAATTCCCCGGGTTCGTGAATCTGGGTCCGCCAATGGGGTTTCAACCTTTATTCCACCTTCGTTCCTCTTGACCATGACCCATTCCCCCTTTTGACAAGATCCAAGTAAGCATTTACTGGCACCGGGCCTTTTAGTTATCATCATTCATTTGTTGTGGTGTCGCTCTGTTGCGAGCGAGCATCCATAGCCCTAGCGGAGTCACCCTGACGTCACAAGCCTTGCTCTGCTGCCAGCGAGTGTCCATATCCCCGATGGAGTTATCTTCATACCCTCTCCTACTTTTCACTCATTTGATATAATTGATTTATTTTTTGGCAGATATTCCCCGAGCGAGTGGGAGAGGAGGGCGTTTGTTATCTGCAAGATGAGATGGTTAAGGTGAACTTCTTCCTAGATTTGTCTTGAGGGACATGTGGTCCTTTACAACTTGCCATATTTCCTTTTAGGTTTTACCATACCACCAAGAGGACACCTCATCACTTGCCAATGTCATCTATTTGCAAAGGTCAGATACATAACTCTTTTAAGAAAAATGCAATGTGCCCAACGTTTCTTGTGTTGTATGTAAGCGTGAGTTAGGAACAAAGTTTGCTACACTGTATTGATTAAGGTCAACCAATGCCTTGCGGAACACAACTTTATTGCACAAAAAATACCACACAAAAGAAAAATAGAAATAAAGTACTCATCAATCAGCCTACCTAGCACCTACAAATAGAATAGCATGAAAACACACACATGCTTCTTTTTTTTGTTTTTTTTTTAACAGAAATATTGTTTTAGGGCTTGGTCATTCACCGAGAGGGCATCGAGTTCCCCCCTCATATTTTTCAATCAATACGTTCCTGCCCCAAGTTTCTCGGCTACTTGGAAAGGTTCGAGCCATAGATTCTGAAACTTTGAATGTTTTCTCTTTGGTTCATTTGCTCTATCCCATTTCAGGACTAAGTCTCCTACTTCAAAATTCTTCTCTTTGGCCTTATGCTTGTCAAACCATCTTTTAACTGTCTGTTGATGAGTGATGAACTTTGATTTTTCTTTCTCCCTTTCTTCTTCCAACATGAGGAGGGTATCAATTCTTTGTTGAATAACCGATGAGGGTTGTCCTCTAGATCCTTGAGCAAGATGAAGAGATGGAAGATATAGCCCGTTCGGGAGAATGACTTCTTGTCTGTATACCAGAAAGTATGGGGAGTTACCTATAGCTACCTTGGGTGTTACTCTATCGGCCCATAAAGAATTATGAAGTGAACTATGCCAATTCCTCTGATTGTCTGCAATTGTTTTCTTCAAGATCCTCAATAGGTTCTTATTGGTTGATTATGCGACTCCATTCCTCTGTACATAGTAGTTTGCAGAGTATTTGATTATGATTCCTTTGTCTAGAGTGAACTCTATTAATAGGGTGGAAGAAAAGTAAGCGGCATTATAAAAAACAAGAACGAAAGGTATATTGAACCTTGTAATCAATTGTTGTTCTATGAATTGGCTTACCACCTTTTCATTTATGTGAGTCAGAGGGATGGCCTCTGCCCATTTCGTGAAATAGTCTGTAGCAGTCAATATGTATCTATGTTGTTTTGAAGAACTCGGGGTAATCTCCCCTACGACATCTAACCCCCATTGCTCGAATGGTCTGGATATGGCCACTGGTTGGAGTGGGACAGTTGCTCTCTTTTCCCTCCCCGAGCTTATTTGACAATTTTTATAGTTTCTAGTGTATCTATGAACGTCTCTAAACAGAGTAGGCCAGTAATAGTTGGCTCTCAGTACCTTGTGAGCGGTGGTCTTCGCTGCAAAGTTTCCACCTGTAGGACCATCATGGAGCTCCTTCAGAACCTTGCATGTGTCTTCACGTTCGAGACATCTCAAAAGTACCCCATCATAATTTACGTGGAAGAGCACCGAATTTATGTGGCGATATTGTGTTGATTTTAGTCTGAGAGCTCTTCTTTCCTTAGGGTTTAGGTTTTATGGGCAAGTCCTATGATGCAGGAGTTAAATTAGTTTTCCATACCAAGACTCCTGCCATGGGGAACATACAAATCTTCACTACACCATGACGCCAATTCATTCTCCCACCCAGAGTCTTCATTTACTTGGTCTTGGGCTTCAGCGGACAGTTTACACAATCCCTGTACCTTAACCAGTTTGCCAGGTTTTATATCTAGATCAAATTCTTAGACTACTGCCATCCAATTTCATCTTCCTTCCCCCGTCTCCTGTTGAGTAAATAGGGATCGGACTGCGGGGTGAGGCACAATGACTTTGGTGTGATTTTTTAGGATGTAAGATCTGAAATGCTTTACCGCTTTGTACACTACATAAGCATGTTTGTCTATAGCAGGATCATTTGGTTCGGCCCCTTGGAGATTAGTGCTCATAAATGAGACCGACGCTTCATTGTTTCCATCATCCTGCTGAGTCATTACTGCAGCTAAAGATTGATCGGAGGAAAAAGTAGAAAGGAAAAAATATTTGCTAAAGTCGGGACTTCGCAGCATCGGAGCTTGAGATATTGCAGTCTTGATATTGTTGAAAGCATATTTTCTCTCTTCATCCCACTTAAAGTCAACATCCTTGCGAATCATTTTTTGTAAGAGTTTGATAGTTTCAGCGAAATCGGAGGTGAACTTCCTCACAAAATTGATTTTCCCAAAGAAGGATTGCATAGCCTTTTTGTTGTGGGGTAAGGGAAGCTGAGTTATTGTCTTAATTCGTTATGGGCCTACGCGAATTCTTGCTTGAAATATAATATGACCTAGTAATTTCCCTTTCTCAACACCAAAGATAGCTTTCTTAGGGTTTAAAGATATACCATATTTCCTACACCTTTCGAAAATCTGGGTTAGATGTTGGATGTGATCTTCTTCGTTCTTTGAATACACAGTCACGTCATCCAAATAGACTACTACACACTTTTTTATCAATCCCTAAAAATTTACGTCCATGGCCCTCTATTTCCCCTGCATTAATTAACCCAAAGGGCATGTGTTTATAAGAAAAGGTTCCCCACTTGGTTCGAAAGGTAGTTTTCAATCTATGTTCCTCTGAAACTAGAACCTGGTTGTGACCTGAAAAATCGTCTAACAGGGAGAAAATTTCAGAACCAGACATGGTCTGCAAGATATGTTGCATTGGTGGGACTGGGTAGTTATCCTTTTCTGATGCTCTGTTGAGGTTTCTAAAATTCCCAAACGGGCGGATTTCCCCAGAATGTTTCCTAACAGGAACCAAATTTGCTACCCAGGTAGAATGTCTAACCTGAAAGATAATTTTAGAATCTAGTAATTTCTTTAACTCTTGATACATGAGGGGTTCTAGAGATGGGTGGTACTTCTGGAGCTTCTGTTGGAAGGGTTTTACTCCAGATTTTAATGAGATTGTATGTTGGATAATGTGAGTGTCATAAGTTTTCAGATCTCGGTAGGACCATGCAAAAACATCCTAATATTCTCTGAAAAGTTTGAGATAGGCTTTCCTTTCTTCTTTAGACACTGTCTTGCCTAGATTTATATTCTTAGGTTTTTTCGGGGTTCCTAGATTTATAGTTTTGTACATGGGACATGGGCTCCCAATCTTTGTGTTTGTTGACCCTTTAAATCTCCCCCTTAATTCAAAGAGGCTCTCCAAATTGGCTACCCCTTTTGGTATCGTGTGAAACTTTGGTTTGTTACTAAAGTGATATGTTTCACCTCTTTGTTCATGGGAATCAGTTTCTACCAGTTTCTCTTGGAATACTTCATCATCAATAGCCAGGTCTTTAAATTTTCCTGATTGTTAGGAAGTCTATAATCTGTTCATCTCCTTCAAAGACCTTCCAATTAGAAATATTTTTGGGCACTGATGGTTTGTAGAGTAGTTTCACAGTGAACCAGGAGGCTTCATAGTCTTCTAAAGGGGATAGCCTCAAAGCATCAGTGGCTAGGAAATCGACAAGAGTATTATTTGTCCTGGGAAACATTGTAATATTGAAGGCCTCAAAATGTTCTTGCACTTCCTGTTAATAATTCCTTGGGTGGGGAGAGTTGCAATGTATAATATTCCTTACTTGCCTAACAATAATTTTAGAGTCCCCAAAAACCTTTAGTTCTTTAACGTTTAAGTCTATGGATTTCTTTAGTCCTTGCACTAAAGCTTCATACTCGGAAGTATTCATATTCAAATTCTAGTCTGCAGGACAGGAAACTTTGTTTCCCCTTTGGGTCAATGAGGATACATCCTGCTCCCGACCCTTCTTGTGATTTGGACCCATCAAAGTACAGGGTCCAAACTTGTGAGAGAAAATCATCAGCTTCTCCATGCTTATTAACTTCCTCTTCTCCACCTACTTTGTTTGTGGTTTCCAACAGAGGTTCATGACAGAAGAGGGTCCCCCCCCCCCCATTACCAGTAGATTTACTTGAAAATTCATTTCATAGTTTTGAGTAAGAGGTACATCAGATGAGAAAGGGGAGAAATTGTCGAAATCAGAGTCGCGAGAGTAGTTGCCTAGCACAAGGAAATCTGTTGACGAGGGTTTGTTGAGGGATCCTAAATCGGTGACAGTATGTTTGAGATACCTTTCCCTATCGATCCTAATCATATTTGTGTGCCCCTTTAATGGAAACCAGAGGTAAGCCCAGTCAGTGCTAAAGTATCCATTCAACTTCTCGGACCAATCTCGACTAAGTAGGAGCCCATAATATTCTGGTATATGCACTACAATGATGTCAATCACTTGAACAAATTTCGGGTGTGTAGCCATTCTGATCATGACATCCTTGAGTTCTCCAATAACTTTTACCTGAATTTTGTCTAGTTGTATAACATGTTTATCACTTTTGAGCGGGATTGCGTTTAATTTCTTACAGATAGATAATGGCATGAAATTAGAGGATGCCCCTGAGTCAACTAAACAATTATGGAGGTTTATGTTGAAGACTTCAAACATTAAAAGGAAAGGTGGGACAAAAGGTTTTCCTTTTTTATCTACAGAGAAAGTGTTCGCGTTTGGTTTATTTTTTAGGTCTGTGGGAGCTGGGTTTAGCTTTTGGTCGGTGATTTTTATAGGGGTTTCTACTGACTTCAAGGGTTGTAGCAGAAAGTCCTTTTGTTGGGGAATTCTACACATGTCCATGACCGACACATTTGCCTTCAATCTTTTTAAATCTTCTACTACGTTGTAGTCTAGCTTGGGTGATTATCATGTATGGATGTTTATAGGATTTCTTTGGGAGACAAAAGGTTCTTTCGGGTGATCGGTTGTTTTTTTTCCTCTCGAGGTTTGGACAATGGTAAGGTCATTTGAGACCGACTAACTCTTACTTCGGGTCTGTATAGCCCAAACTTCAGCAGGTGTTTCTTGAACCTCAAATATATCATCGGAAGGAATTGATAAGTCAGGATCCCACAACAACATGGTTGTTTCTTCCGACGGGTAAAATTCCTCTTGATCTACAATATTTACCGTCGAGTCGCTTAATTGTTCAGTAAGGGAGACTTCGTCTAGGAACAAATTGGCCATCAAATTCATGGCATGCACCCATTGTGGACAATCTCTTTTGAAATGTTTCTCTTGATGATAAGTACAGAAAGAGTCGGATGTTACATTTCCCATGTCGATGTTTAAGTTGGCTAGGGGAGGTTCAATTGCTTTGAATGGTGGGTTTATCTTTAAAAAGGGATTATAAGGCCTTTGGCCTTGGTTTCCTTCCCCTACACTTCTTTTCATGTCTACGATTTCATTTGACAATTTCTTTATCATCTGTTGTAGGTCTTCTATGTCTCCACTTCCCTTTTCAGGACCTTGTTCTGTTTGTTTTCCTGAGGGTCTATTCAACAAGAGTCCTCTCATGTGTGGAGGTTGAGCTTCCTTCTTAACTAGTGAGACCTTCCCTGTTTACATCCCTTCATTTGGAATTCAATTTTTTTGGCTTCCTCAAAATTTGCAGCTAGGGTATGCTTGGCAACCCCTTTTAGAAACATGGAAATAGAAGCAGGGAGAGCATTAGCATATACCTCAATTTGCAACTCCTTAGTGGGTTTAGCTTCAGGTTGAAATTTGTTCAGGATAGTGGTAAATCATTGATTGAAGTCTTTAAACTTTTCTTTTAAACTCATGGTGGTGGTGAACAATTCATCCATTAAAGCTCCTATAGTGGTTTCTTCTGCAAATTTGTCTAAAAAATATTTTTGAAACTTTGTCCAACTAGTTATGGACCCTACAGGAAAGTTAAAATACCATGTTGGGGCTGAATTCTCAAAGGTGTAGGGAAAAATACTACATAGTACGTCCTCATGTTGGACATTCATCTGTCTAATAGCTAGTATGAACTTTTTAATATGGTCTTCAGACAATCCATAGGTTTCAGAATCAAACTTGGGAAGTAACTTTTCTGGATGTCGAGGGAGGTTATGTACCCGTTCGGGGATTGCCAGGGCATCTATGGCCAACCATGGTTGATTATTTTGAGGTGGGTTTCCCCTTTCTTTATTATGATCATTGTTATCCTCCATGTCGTTTGACTCTAAAGCTGAGCGATCCGATTTAAACCCTTCCTCGTCAGATTCAAAATCGTGGGGCTCAAAGTAGTTACCAGTTGGTGTTTCAGGGATCAGATTAAGGGGATGTTTGATCTCGGTGAGGGCGAAATCTATCAGGTCTTCAACTGTGTGAACAAAAACTTGGTCGGGGGTATC
>JZKD02S1998108.1:427477-449037 GCA_000966675.3 Picea glauca
TGGAATAAAATGGGCAGCTTTAGTAAGCTTGTCCACTACTACCATGATTGCATCATGTTGCTTGCTTGTTCTGGGCAATCCTGTGATGAAATCCATTGTCACCACTTCCCACTTCCACTCAAGGATGGTTAACGGCTGTAGCAACCCAGTTGGGTGTCTATGCTCAACCTTTACCTTTTGACACTCCAAACATTTAGCTATGTATTCAATAATCTCTGTCTTCATGCATGGCCAATAATATTGGCTCTTGACTACTGAAATTGTTTTATGATATCTTGGGTGTCCTGCATAAGGTACACTGTGCATTTATTTTAAAATCGCTCTCCTCAATTAAGGAGAATTGGGTACATAAACTTTGTTTCTGTACAAGAGAATTCCATCAATTCCCAATTCATAATCCTCAACTTTATGCTGCATGTTACCTTGCTGTAATTTTGTTACCAATTCCATGTACTGCAAATCAACTTTTGCAGCTTCAAAAATCTTTCCTTTAAGATCCGCCTGATAGATGCTAATAGTTCTAGCATGTATTTCATGCACTCTCCTACTGAGTGCATCAACCACTTTGTTCTCATTTCCTTTTATGTGCTTGATATCAAAGTCATATTCACTGAGGAATTCCAACCATCTACTCTGCCTAGCATTCAAAGTAGGTTGATCAAACAAATGCTTCAGACCATTATGGTCGGTCCTGAGCTCAAACCTCTTTCCCACGAGGTAGTGCCTCCACTTCCTCAAGGTGTGCACTATGGTTGCCAACTCCAAATCGTGAGTGGCATAGAGACTTTCATGCTCTTTCAATTTTTTGGACTCGAAACATATCACAAATCCTTTCTGACTAAGGACTCCTCCTAGTCCTTCTTTTCACGCATCCGTGCAAACCACAAAATCTTCATATAGATCTGCAATCTTCAAAATTGGAGCATTGGTTAAAAGTTGCTTCAATGGTTGGAAGCTTCTTTCACATTCTTCTGTCCATTGAAACTTCTTCCCCTTCCTTTGCAAGGAAGTGATGGGATGAGCTATTCTTGAAAACCCTACAATGAACCTTCTGTAGTCGCCAGCTAGACCCATGAAGGATCTGTCTTCTATCACATTTTTAGGTGTTGTCCACCCTTTAATGGCCTCAATCTTTTTAGGGTCCACGACTATCCCTTCTTCCGATATGATATGCCCCAAATAGTGAATTATGTTTTGATAAAATGAGCACTTGCTCAATTTGGCATACAACTGATGCTCTCTTAGCACTTGCAACACCATCCTCAAATGATGCTTGCGCTTTTCTTTCGATTTGGAATATACAAGGATGTCATCCAGAAAGATAATGACAAACTTGTCCAAATATTCCCGGAAAACACCATTCATTAAGCACATAAAAACATTGGGTGATAACCCAAATGGCACCATTGTGAACTCATAATGACCATACCTTGTTCTGAAGGCGGTCTTGCTGATGTCTTCCTCTTTAATCCTTACTTGATGGTATCCTGACTTGAGATCAATCTTTGAAAATATTTTAGCGTCCTTCAATTGATCGAAGAGATCATCAATCCTTGGTAGAGGATACTTGTTCTTTATAGTCACTTTGTTCAATTGTCTGAAATCGATGCACAATCTCACTGTCCCATCTTTCTTCTTCACAAACAATACTGGGGCACCCCAAGGTGACACACTTGGGTGTATATACCCCTTCCTCATAAGCTCTTCAAGCTGCATTTGTAGCTCCTTCAGCTCTGGTGTGTTCATTCTGTAGGGAGTCTTTGACACTGGAGCTGCTCCAAGTGTCAAATTTATAGAGAAATCAATATCTCTCTTTGGAGGTAGTCCTGGTACCTCCTTGAACACATCTTCAAAATATTCTAGGACTGCATGATCCTCCATATTTGGCACCTTATCCTTAGATGCTTCTTCCATATGGGCTGCAAATATTTGACAACCTTTCCTGAAACACTTCTTCAGTTGCATTGCTGAGATTTCTCTGACAACAACTGCCCTGGAAATTCCTTGGACTGCTCTCCAATTTCCTTCCTCATCCAAGCAAGTGAATGCCTTGTTATGGCAGTCTAATATGGTATGATGTTGGTCCAACCAATCCATACCAATTAGACAATCATATGATCATAAAGGCAAGATGTTCAGATATGCCTTGGTACTTATTCCATTCATGCCCACTGGACATGATTTAACCAACTCAACAAATTTCCTCTTGGCTCCTGTAGCCATTTGTACCAACCAAGATTTCTCATGCTTGCTTCTTGGCAAACATAATCTTTCCACAAATTTAGAATCTATGTAACTATGACTAGCTCCCGAGTCTATTAAAATAGTAAAGGCATGGTTATTGATCATACCTTCAACTTCAATCATGTGTGATTGAAACTCAGCTTGTTGTCCAGGGCTGCATAGATCCTTGGTACTCTTCTGCCCATGTTCTCTACCGTTTTAGCTTGCTAAACATTGTGAACAACTCTTACCTTGTTCTTTCTGTGAGGACAATCTCTATATCTATGATCTCCTTTACAACCCCAACATTCCATATGTGTCGACCTTGGCCTTTGCCCACCTACTTCAGCCATCCTGGGCTCTCTCAAAATTGGATGTCCTTGAGGACTATTCCTGAAAAATGGTGGTTTGTTTCCCTTCTGCCTCTGCTCCCTCTTAAACTTCTTCTTGTCTTCCCAAGATTTTTGGAAAGTAGGCTTTCCTTTTTGTTGATCATATAAGCATTTTTCTCTCCTTATGGTTTCTTCCATAGTTTTATGATCATCATATTGGATTTTGTCACTGATGACAGATGTCAGCCCACTCAGATACCTTTGAATCTTAACTGTCTTGTCCTCGATGAAGGGGACATACTTCAACAACTCCAAGAATCTTCTTTTATACTCATTAATGGACATACTTCCCAGCTTGAGTTCAAAGAACTCTTTCATTTTCTTGTCATAATACATCTTAGTTAAATACTTCTTTTCAAAATGTCTCTTGAATTCCCTCCATGTAACATTCTTCTCTCTGATGTGTTGCACTTGCACAAGTTGATCCCACCATATGGATGCCTTTTCTTTAAGTTGGTAAATGGAAATTCTTTCCTCTGCATGAGAAGAATAGTTCTGCAGTTGGAAATATTTCCTCATGCCCAACAACCATGCCTCAACATCTTCATCTTTCTTGTGCTCTCCATCAAAAGTAAGAGGCTTGATTTTATTCATTTCACCCTTCAGTTCATCCACTTCAGATCTCCTATGCTTTTTGGTAGGAGATAGACTTGAACTGCTATGTGGCCTCCTTTTGGAATGCCTTCGGGAGTGCTGGTGATGTATGCTACCACTTCTTCCTCTTCTTTCCTCATCAGGGGTCCCGTGATTCTTTGATTTTCTAAGCCACTCTCCTTATCCAATTTCTTTTCGATTCTTTACAGGCCTTGCATCAACTTCATATTGAAGTTTCCCTGTTGCTCCTTGGCTCTCGTAAGTCTTTTGTTATCTTCCTGGTGCATTTGGACATCTTTTTGCAAATTCTTAATGATTTTCATCATGCTCACTTCGTTATCTATTTCGTATCCATGTCCGTTGGAGTTTGTTCCTTCAATTCCCAAATGGAAATCTATTCCTCTAACTTCATCTTCTGAACTATAAGCATCATTTTCCTCCTCCATTTCTTTGTACTATGCAACAACTCGGTTCGGCTCTGTCAATTACTAACTCTGCAAAAATGTGCAGTCAACCGAATTTTTGTCAGGCTATCAGTCTTTAATAATTTTCCATAGGAACTTAAACAATATGATTCAACAGAAAGAATACCAGACTCCATTTTCGGTGGGTCTGCGTCGATCAAGAATCCCCACGATTCTATCTCTAAGCCCTGTTTTGTTCTGCAACAATTCACCATTCGATGCTATCCCCTTTTCTTCATTCCTTAACTCGCATGTGACCACGACTAGGAACAAGTGCTAACCCAAGAGGTGCTTACTACGTGCTTCAAAACTTCAGGCTTCAGATGTTTCCAAAGCCTTCAATGCCACAAACCTCCGGAGTGACAACTCTCATGAGTGTCAGATCTTCTGACACACATCCACAACTATCAACGGTCACGATGACTCTGACGCTTCGGCCTTCGGAAGTTATCAACCCACACGACCCCACTTTCCCCCGAAGTGGTTATCCTCTGCAAGTTCTTAACTCACTAACATGTGGCACACATCCCATGTGTCTGCGTCATCCTTGGTGACGTCAGCACGACCACATCACTTCGAGACTTCGGGACTTTAGGACTTCGAAAGATTTTACACTTGCATTCCTCAAATCTCCCGAACTTTTGAATTTTCGATCTACTTTACCTTTAGGGGTCCATATGGTACAACTATCAACAATTAAGGTGGTGGCACGTGGCCCCACGTGTCGAATTACTTTTGGTCTAACAGGGTCGTCAAAGTTCTATTCTGATTGACACGTGGTAGGACTAAGGAAGTCCACGTCACCTTGGGTGATGTCATCATGCCACGCCACTTCGGGACTTCGAAAGGATTCACCTCAACACACCTCGTTTCTCCCAAAGTGTCGAGCTCCCGAATACGCTGATCTGTCGTTGCACCTTACCCCTTGCTCTTGCTTGATCTAATGGTTCTGTTCTTACTTCAGCCAATCCAACAATCCAACACTTTTCCCCAKATCTACGGTGTAGATCCTCTTTGGAACTTCGGGCTTCGACCTCTTTTTCTTATAACACATAAACTTTTACGAAGTCGCAAAGTCCGAAGGACTTAGGGTTTTAACTTTTCTGCACCTTCTCTAGATCTGACGACTGTGAAGGGTCTGCCTTCTCCTGAACATATCCTACAACCCAATTTCAACCTCGCGGCTCAACACAACGGTTGTTGCAGCTTCTTTCTCTGTTGCCATTCCATAAACCATTATACCTCTTGAGCTTAATAATAGGACCAAGGTATTCTCTTGGCACCTAGGGACGCTCTAAACCTCAAATTTTGTCCCTTTTGACAACAATTCACTCTGAAATATTGTCTCGTTAACCACTAACATGGCCCATCCAGGCTCAGTGTCGAAACCATGGCTATGATACCAATTTGTAACATCCTCGGCCATCAACCTATTCCAGGTAACACTACCCAAACAACCTTATCTTTTCCAACTAGCTTTGATACCAATCTGTAACCTTCCCGGCCTTAAACCGACAGGCCAAGCAACATTACCTCAGAAACTAACATGCTGGAGCATACACATACATATATGGATATATTTCTAATGCAATTTTAATTAGACGTTAACATTCTGTACATACACATATTCTTGCAGAAGCGACAATAACACGTACAGATATTTAACGGATGATTTACGTTCTGCTATCACACAACTTAATGCAGAAATAACAGTAAAAGCATACATGCAGTAATCATAGACAAAACCATAGATATAACAACATATACAAATACACAACATGTAAATGAACAAAGAAATGGGTACTTATCTTTTAATTGAGGCCCACCAACTACGTACAGAACTTCCACGAACCTCCCAGCCTTAGACCACGCTGCTCATCATGCTCAACAATGGGTCACCCCCGAGCTGGGACTAAACTCCATCAAGCAAGGGGTTCCTAGGCTTGGCAAGGACAACAGGGAAGTCGCACAGAACAACATGAAGGATTTTATCCCAGGAGCCACTTACGCCCACAACCCACAGATCCTCATTCCCCACACGCCTGTTCCACCCGAGGAGGGTACACCTTCACTATTACAAGTCCATCAGTTTCTACACCTCCCTTTTCTTGGGCTTCAACAACAGCTTGGACCAGAAGTCTCATAGTACTATAGTTGCTATGAGACTCCCTCTAGGATAACTCACTTCCCCAACAAACTCTCTCACCTGGGGAGATTTGCTCACTGGCATGACAACCCGCTTTTTCAATTCAACTCTTATGTCAAACGAACACGGGTGATGTCAACAACATATTTCAACTAACGCACAGGTGATGGTAACAACTGAAAATAGGTAAGGACACAAAATATGGCAGCAAGCCAAGCTCAGCCAAGGAACTGCATTGGCAGCAACAATCAACTGCTAAGACACAACACGAGCTCAAGAAAATACAGGTGTGCCAACTTCCCAGGAAATTCACAGGTTAACTCAAGTATATATGTAGGTTGTAGGTTCTTCCTATCTCAGTATGTGCTTCAGTGGGGAGTATGGCGGACTTCTAGAGTGGCTAACATCGCGAGAGTGCCGATCGAATCGTGAAGGATGGTGAGAATCGTGAGAGTGGTGAGGGAACCCCCAAAGGAGCTGACTTTCCCACCTAAAAACTGCATGCGCTTAGGTTGACACATGTCTCCTTGAAGCTGAATGAGCTCCACTTAACACTCGTCCCCTTTCCCCAGGAACTTAGGACAACACGCTTAAGTCAAACCTTAGCCTCTAGGAAATACTAATATACTATTATTCCTTTAGAGGTAAGCCCTCTAGCTTAGCCCCTATTCCTAGACACTTAGCCCCTTCCCTACCTAGTGAAGCTTAGTCCCCCATAACTCTTTCTTCGTGGAGGGTCTACACTCAATGATGCAATTTTTATTAATGATGTGAGTATTTAAATATACAAAAATCAGGCTCATTGGCCTTAACATTTGGCTCACTATCTTATAAACATAATTACAATTCAGCAGGGGTTCGACCTTGGGGTGTTACACCATACAAACAAGTTTGGAGGCAATGGAATTTAGGACTACAATCACTATGCAAATATCAAATGACCCACAAAAATTTCAAGGTGGGAATGAGAAGTATCTCTATGGAGCCTCCAAAGATCCCAAAATATGGTGAGAAGGTGACAAGTGGCAGTGATGGAAGACCTCAAACACTGACAAGTTGTGTAAGGTTAATAGGCCCATCATAATAATACACCCATACTAATTAGTCAACAAAGCACGATGTGTGTCCTATGACCCACATTAATATTATAACATTAGGTTGAGTAGAGCTACAAATACTACATGTGGGAATGATTGTTTAATTATCTCCATGAGCATAAGAAAAGAAGCATATACTAATTCAATAGTTATGAATGGATCATAACCACTACTTGACCTAACAATTGATCTCCTTGTGGAGATATAAACACTGAAAAGATTGAATCTGTAGAGGTTTGTTTAGGAATTTGAAGATGCACACTTAGAAAAAGAAGTATTGTGGGCATATGCAGAATTTCAAGAGACTTGTGCCAAGTACAGGTTTTAGCAAAGCCAAAATTTGGTAGAGAATATGGTATCATAACATAGGAATAATTCCCATTGAAGCATTTATGTCATATGCAAAGTGGAGAAGCTCTAAAGAGAACCTTTGTAAATTGGTTGTTTGATATTTGACCACTTTTGAGATGGAGTTTTCCCACATTGGGTTTTTCTAGGATAAATCTCTATGCATGTCTATCGTACATGAAAGTTACTTACTGCACTAGCTTCTTTGCATTAAAATAAACAACAACAATAAAATACATTGTAACATTTGAAAGACAAAAGTGCAATTGAGTTAAGAAAGTAATATGATGTTTGTATTAATGAATCGTGATGACCATAGGTTGAACGATTGTGGATGAAGTACACTGGGTTAAAACCCACAAATTGTTTTTCCTTAAGGTAATATTCTACCAACACTGATTGTGATGATCATCCACATCCCTCAAGCATTCCCAAATATATTTATGGCTCTCCTTTCCTCATTGTTAAGGGTTTGTAATCTCTGTTTCTCATACATCGAAACTCTACTAGATTACTAGTTCACTTGTGATTTATCACCCTTCTTCCACCTTCCATGCTCTTGGGCTTGCTTGGATTTGTTGTATCCATCAGTCCTCCACCCATTTGGAGGCTTCTATAGTTGGTTCATTCCTCTGCATTCGTCTTAGATCTTCATTTCCTTCTTTAGTTGGCTTGATTAAAGTGTTTGGTTCAATCCCTAGTTCACATTCGGTCATCCAACATCTTCTCCTCAAGGGAGCTCCAACACAAAGTTTATGGGTGAGGATGTAACATTCTCAATTGAGGGTGTAGGGGTCATACATATTTGCATATTAGTTTATGGGTGAGGACGTAACATTCTCAATTGAGGGTATATGGGTCATACATATTTGCATATTATTCTTTTGTCTTTCACTACATGTGTGTTTTGTTGTTTTCTTTCATTTCATTATATTTGGAGACAACATTTCCTAGTTTTATTTAAAAGAAGAGCAATGAATTTATTGTTACATAGAGCGGTTTTTAACTTTCTTATGTAGCTTGTGGTTTTTTCATTAGTAGAATAGTTTTGATCAACCCCTCATTAAAGGTGCTAGCCCATCTAAGAGATAATTAAACCCTAGGTTCCCTTTTGGTTGCGTGATAATAAAAGGAATTAGGTAACGAATATAATGCTTCTGGTTAAAAAAAAGGCTTTCATTGGTTTAAAAGAAGGTTAACTATAAGCATACTTTCATTTTAAACTCGGTACTTTCATGCAAATAATTTAGTTAGAACACCAAAGATAAAGAGGGTAAAACAACCGAGATTTGATTCCTTTTCATCTCTGTGGAAGAGAGATAGAGGTAAGGAAGAAAATGATTATTAACTAAAAATCTGGACAATCAACACCTACAACAAATCCTTAGTTTTATGTCTCGAGAACTGAAAATCCAGCTTCCTTCTTGTTTTCACTGCACCTTTTGTTGTTACATGCATATTTTTCACATTTGTTGTTATGCAATGCTCTATCTATCTTCCAGCATTCAACAATAACTGGTATGGCAATGGCAGTAACACTAACGCTTGCAGTCCCACAACATTCCAGCGACCAACGAATCGAGTCGAATTATCGACAACACAAGATTAGAAAAACTATTCTATTTGGTGGGTTTAGCAGCATAACCTTACCAAATACCATCACTACCGGTACTCGTGTTGCTTCAGCAATGGCAGGAGATGAAGACGGAAAGGGAAACCGCAGAGGCTTAAATGGCGTCGACAGGGACGTGAGAATCTTGAATAAGGCGGAGAGGCGATTGAAGCAGGCAGTGGACAATTTACATCTGATGGACCATCAAAGCATTGTCCCAGATTCCACTACCTATGCTTGTTTACTTGAACGTTGCATCACCATGAAAGCAATCATAGAAGGCAATCGGCTCCATGTCCGTATGATAAAAACTGGATTCAACCCTGGTCTTTATTTGGAAAACAATCTCTTAACCATGTATATCAAATGCGGTAATTTGTGGAATGCGCGCCAAGTGTTTGACAAAATGCGTAAACGAGACGAAGTTTCATGGTCTGCCATAATTGCAGGATATGCAAGGCATGGGCATGGATTGGAGTCCTTGTATCTCTTTCGTGAAATGCAGAATGCAGGAATCGAGCCGAACGAGTTCACATTCGTTAGTATTTTGAAAGTGTGTGCTACCATGGAGTCCCTGGAACAAGGACAAGAGATACATGCAAGCATCATAAAGATGGATTTGGAGTCCAATGTGTATTTGGGTAGTGTTCTTGTTGATTTTTATTCTAAATGTGGAAGACTGGTTGAAGCACGCGCCGTGTTTGACAGAATCTACGTGCCCGATGTTGTTTTATGGTCAGCAATGATTTCAGGATATTCACAGCAGGGTTATGGTGAGGAAGCCCTAGTGCTATTTTATGAAATGCAGAAAGCAGGAATGGAGGCCAATAAGTTCACTTTTAGTAGCATTCTCAGAGCTTGTGCCGGTCTAGGCTGTCCAGAAAAGAGCAGACAGATTCATGCTTATATCGTCAAAGCTGGATTTCTTTCAAACGTTTATGTGGGTAGTGCCCTTGTTGACATGTATGCTAAGTGTGGCAGCATGACAGATGCACATCAAGTGTTTGATGAAATGCCGGAACGAGATATGGTATCATGGACCGCGTTAATTGTAGGATACGAGCAACATGGGTTTGGAGAGAAGGCTCTGATACTCTTAGGCCAACTGCAGAAGGAAGGAGTGAAAATGGACAAGTTCATAATTTCGAGTGCTCTGAGCGCATGCCGAAATCTAGGAGCCATCCAACATGGCAAATGCATCCATGCCCGTGTAGTCAAATCAGGTATTGATACGGATACCTATGTTGCAAGTGCCGTTATTCACATGTATGCCAATTGCAGTGGCATAGAAAGTGCACGCCAAGTTTATGATAGACTGTCCAAAAAAGACATGGTTGTGAGGACTGCAATGCTTGCAGGGTATAGCAAGTATGGCCATAGCAAGAAGGCTTTTGATATTTTTCAACAAATGCAATGTGCAGGAATGAAGCCAGACCAGTTTGCTTGTGCTTGTGTTCTTAGCTCATGTGCTGGTCTAGTAACTCTGGAACAGGGAAAGCAGGTCCATGCCTGCATAGTTAGAAGTGGATTCGAGTTTGAAGCAATTACACAGACTGCCCTTATTGACATGTATTCAAAATGTGGAAGAATAGAGGAAGCACGTCAAGTGTTTGATGAAATGCCTCAAATAGATGTGATCTTATGGAATGCAATGATTGTAGGGTATAGCAAGCACGGGCTTGGGAAGGAAGCCCTCCAACTTTTTGAACAAATGCACAAGTTAGGGATGACACCAGATGATGTCACTTTTGTTGGCGTTCTCTCTGCATGTAGCCATGCTGGCCTCATCGATGAGGGTCGGTACTATTTTGATTCTATGAGTCGAGATCACTGCATTGCACCAAAAGTGCAACACTATGCTTGTATGGTTGACCTTCTTGGTCGTGCTGGATGCCTGAATGAGGCCTATGATTTGATAAAGAAAATGCCCTTTGATCCCGATGCTGCTGTGTGGGGAGCCTTGCTTGCTGGTTGCAGAGTCCATGACAACATGGGTTTAGGGAAAGTTGCAGCAGAGCACCTATATGAGCTAGAGCCATATCATTCTGGACATTATGTAGTGCTGTCAAATATGTATGCCGCATCTGGCAGATGGGATGATGTGGAAAAGGTGAGGAAAAAGATGAAAGACCAAGGAGTAGCAAAGGAGCCAGGATTGAGTTGGATTGAAGTTAATCACAAAGTGCACACCTTTCTTGTGGGAGACAGATCACACCCACAAACAAAAGATATCTATACAGTATTGGGCATACTGGCTAAGCATATGAAGTATGCAGGCTATGTTCCTAACACTAACTTTGTGTTGCATGATGTGGAGGAGGAGCAGAAGGAACACATTCTTGGTCTACACAGTGAAAAGCTGGCCATAGCTTTTGGGCTTATCAACACGCCCCCTGGTACATGTATTCGCGTTGTCAAAAACCTTCGTGTATGTGGTGATTGCCACACTGCAACAAAGTTCATCTCTAAGATAGTTGGGCGAGAAATAATCTTGAGGGATAACAACCGCTTCCATCATTTTAAAGATGGATTTTGTTCTTGTGGGGATTATTGGTGACCTAAACATTCTTGTTTGTGTTGACTTCTGGATGGAGTAGTAGTCTTCGTTCTGAATTGGTTGTCCTTGCGATATCAAGGCATGGACATTGGATTGATTTTGGTTTATTATGTACCTTACATGTAAGTATGACTTCATTTCTATGTAAATATGCCCTCATCTCTAACAATTATCAATCTTGCAAATGATATTTTAATGAATATTTATTGGCCCATGAAACATAAAAAGGTTAAATTATTTGATTATTTGTTCAAGAATGAGAAGAATTGACTTTGATGATGCAGGGCATGGATTTATACGTGACCTCTGTGGCCTGTATTTGAGCCAAGGGGACTAAAGATTGCTTGCTTGAATGGTACGTCGGCTTTGAAACTTTGGTGGAAACAGACAGCATGTAACTGCCAGTGAGTAATTTCAATATCCTCCAAGTACATTTGTTTAGACTGTTACAACTACATAATCAACATTACCTTTCTGTAAGGTATTTAAAAAAAAACTCTGTTTTATAGTCGGAGATATTGGTTCCATATAGCAGCAAAGACATACTAGGCATTCATTTTATCAAAGATTTCCACTCAAAATGTAAGCGCCTGTGGGCACTTACAATGTCCTCCATGCACATTTGTTTAGACTCTGTTTCAGACTACAATTACATAATCAAGATTATGTTCCTGTAAGGTATTCCAAAGTGAAGGTTGTTTTATAGTTGGGAGAGACTGGTCCTGTATATCAGCAAAGACATACCAGGCATTCATTTTAGCAAAGATTTATACTCTCAATTGTTGCTTACTTGATCAAAAGAACTATCATCACAATTAAGAATTATTAAAGTAGTTTGTGACACTCATGCAACTCCAAGATATCAATGATTTTGCAGGACTCATGTATTCTGTCAACTCATGTATTTTGTCATCTCATTGCACACTGAGTTGGAGGATTCTTTTAGTGAAATGAATCCTAAGGCTTAGCAAATGTTAAAAAAAGGTACAACATAGAGTATTATATTTCCTTCATGCTACCTCATTACTGGACAGTAAAGAGCTCAATGTGCAGCATGCAATTTTTAAGTCTGCTATTGCCGGCATGACAATATTTACTATTGGAAAGGAGACTTTTGGAGGTTACAATTGGAAGTATGACATACTTTTTACCTATCAGTAGCCCATGGCTTCAACTACTGATGTTAGTCACTCTAAATGATCCAGGCCAGGATCAGGATCAAAACCCAGGGCATGCATGTCTCTTCAATCCGCAAGAAGATTGGTCAGGAATGTGACTTGTGTCGTGCTGAAGTAAAGGGGTAGCCAAGAAACTGAAACCATTATGGAATGGAACCTGCAATATCATTGAACAGGTCAGTGGCAATGCATTCAAGATGAACCTACCTTCATATATACAAATGTATTGAATGGTTAGTGTCAAGAACTTGTGTTTGTATGCCACCATCCATGTTGGATGGAGAAGAGGAAGGACAAGTACTTCCAACTGTAGAATATTTTTCATTTAATTCACTTGAAGAGTTGGAGGAAAATATAATGTCACGGAAGAAGGATTGTACTAGTCATATAATCTAGATGTTAAACTCAAATAGGATGCAAAGGGAAATTATTGAGGAAGGAAAACTAGTATGAGAGGGGCAAAGTCTCATAATTGTTCCCTCGTATTCATCGACAAGGAGCTTTTGGGGACCAAAAGTCTCCTACTAGGGAGGTATGATATGAAAGGATCATGTCAATAACACAAAATGTCTTGCAAAGGAAAGGCTTTATTTCATATCAAGATCACGAGGCCTAAGGATTTAAACCTGCATAGAAGTTCATACACAAGGAATGAAACCCAAGCCACCCCCTCAAACATCAAGATTCTCATAGGAGACATGTTCACGTAGATGTNTGGCAGCAACAATCAACTGCTAAGACACAACACGAGCTCAAGAAAATACAGGTGTGCCAACTTCCCAGGAAATTCACAGGTTAACTCAAGTATATATGTAGGTTGTAGGTTCTTCGTATCTCAGTATGTGCTTCAGTGGGGAGTATGGCGGACTTCTAGAGTGGCTAACATCGCGAGAGTGCCGATCGAATCGTGAGAGTGGTGAGGGAACCCCCAAAGGAGCTGACTTTCCCACCTAAAAACTGCATGCGCTTAGGTTGACACATGTCTCCTTGAAGCTGAATGAGCTCCACTTAACACTCATCCCCTTTCCCCAGGAACTTAGGACAACACGCTTAAGTCAAACCTTAGCCTCTAGGAAATACTAATATACTATTATTCCTTTAGAGATAAGCCCTCTAGCTTAGCCCCTATTCCTAGACACTTAGCCCCTTCCCTACCTAGTGAAGCTTAGTCCCCCGTAACTCTTTCTTCGTGGAGGGTCTACACACAATGATGCAATTTTTATTAATGATGTGAGTATTTAAATATACAAAAATCAGGCTCATTGGCCTTAGCATTTGGCTCACCATCTTATAAACATAATTACAATTCAGCAGGGGTTCGACCTTGGGGTGTTACACCATACAAACAAGTTTGGAGGCAGTGGAATTTAGGACTACAATCACTATGCAAATATCAAATGACCCACAAAAATTTCAAGGTGGGAATGAGAAGTATCTCTATGGAGCCTCCAAAGATCCCAAAATATGGTGAGAAGGTGACAAGTGGCAGTGATGGAAGACCTCAAACACTGACAAGTTGTGTAAGGTTAATAGGCCCATCATAATAATACACCCATACTAATTAGTCAACAAAGCACGATGTGTGTCCTATGACCCACATTAATATTATAACATTAGGTTGAGTAGAGCTACAAATACTACATGTGGGAATGATTGTTTAATTATCTCCATGAGCATAAGAAAAGAAGCATATACTAATTCAATAGTTATGAATGGATCATAACCACTACTTGACCTAACAATTGATCTCCTTGTGGAGATATAAACACTGAAAAGATTGAATCTGTAGAGGTTTGTTTAGGAATTTGAAGATGCACACTTAGAAAAAGAAGTATTGTGGGCATATGCAGAATTTCAAGAGACTTGTGCCAAGTACAGGTTTTAGCAAAGCCAAAATTTGGTAGAGAATATGGTATCATAACATAGGAATAATTCCCATTGAAGCATTTATGTCATATGCAAAGTGGAGAAGCTCTAAAGAGAACCTTTGTAAATTGGTTGTTTGATATTTGACCACTTTTGAGATGGAGTTTTCCCACATTGGGTTTTTCTAGGATAAATCTCTATGCATGTCTATCGTACATGAAAGTTACTTACTGCACTAGCTTCTTTGCATTAAAATAAACAACAACAATAAAATACATTGTAACATTTGAAAGACAAAAGTGCAATTGAGTTAAGAAAGTAATATGATGTTTGTATTAATGAATCGTGATGACCATAGGTTGAACGATTGTGGATGAAGTACACTGGGTTAAAACCCACAAATTGTTTTTCCTTAAGGTAATATTCTACCAACACTGATTGTGATGATCATCCACATCCCTCAAGCATTCCCAAATATATTTATGGCTCTCCTTTCCTCATTGTTAAGGGTTTGTAATCTCTGTTTCTCATACATCGAAACTCTACTAGATTACTAGTTCACTTGTGATTTATCACCCTTCTTCCACCTTCCATGCTCTTGGGCTTGCTTGGATTTGTTGTATCCATCAGTCCTCCACCCATTTGGAGGCTTCTATAGTTGGTTCATTCCTCTGCATTCGTCTTAGATCTTCATTTCCTTCTTTAGTTGGCTTGATTAAAGTGTTTGGTTCAATCCCTAGTTCACATTCGGTCATCCAACATCTTCTCCTCAAGGGAGCTCCAACACAAAGTTTATGGGTGAGGATGTAACATTCTCAATTGAGGGTGTAGGGGTCATACATATTTGCATATTAGTTTATGGGTGAGGACGTAACATTCTCAATTGAGGGTATATGGGTCATACATATTTGCATATTATTCTTTTGTCTTTCACTACATGTGTGTTTTGTTGTTTTCTTTCATTTCATTATATTTGGAGACAACATTTCCTAGTTTTATTTAAAAGAAGAGCAATGAATTTATTGTTACATAGAGCGGTTTTTAACTTTCTTATGTAGCTTGTGGTTTTTTCATTAGTAGAATAGTTTTGATCAACCCCTCATTAAAGGTGCTAGCCCATCTAAGAGATAATTAAACCCTAGGTTCCCTTTTGGTTGCGTGATAATAAAAGGAATTAGGTAACGAATATAATGCTTCTGGTTAAAAAAAAGGCTTTCATTGGTTTAAAAGAAGGTTAACTATAAGCATACTTTCATTTTAAACTCGGTACTTTCATGCAAATAATTTAGTTAGAACACCAAAGATAAAGAGGGTAAAACAACCGAGATTTGATTCCTTTTCATCTCTGTGGAAGAGAGATAGAGGTAAGGAAGAAAATGATTATTAACTAAAAATCTGGACAATCAACACCTACAACAAATCCTTAGTTTTATGTCTCGAGAACTGAAAATCCAGCTTCCTTCTTGTTTTCACTGCACCTTTTGTTGTTACATGCATATTTTTCACATTTGTTGTTATGCAATGCTCTATCTATCTTCCAGCATTCAACAATAACTGGTATGGCAATGGCAGTAACACTAACGCTTGCAGTCCCACAACATTCCAGCGACCAACGAATCGAGTCGAATTATCGACAACACAAGATTAGAAAAACTATTCTATTTGGTGGGTTTAGCAGCATAACCTTACCAAATACCATCACTACCGGTACTCGTGTTGCTTCAGCAATGGCAGGAGATGAAGACGGAAAGGGAAACCGCAGAGGCTTAAATGGCGTCGACAGGGACGTGAGAATCTTGAATAAGGCGGAGAGGCGATTGAAGCAGGCAGTGGACAATTTACATCTGATGGACCATCAAAGCATTGTCCCAGATTCCACTACCTATGCTTGTTTACTTGAACGTTGCATCACCATGAAAGCAATCATAGAAGGCAATCGGCTCCATGTCCGTATGATAAAAACTGGATTCAACCCTGGTCTTTATTTGGAAAACAATCTCTTAACCATGTATATCAAATGCGGTAATTTGTGGAATGCGCGCCAAGTGTTTGACAAAATGCGTAAACGAGACGAAGTTTCATGGTCTGCCATAATTGCAGGATATGCAAGGCATGGGCATGGATTGGAGTCCTTGTATCTCTTTCGTGAAATGCAGAATGCAGGAATCGAGCCGAACGAGTTCACATTCGTTAGTATTTTGAAAGTGTGTGCTACCATGGAGTCCCTGGAACAAGGACAAGAGATACATGCAAGCATCATAAAGATGGATTTGGAGTCCAATGTGTATTTGGGTAGTGTTCTTGTTGATTTTTATTCTAAATGTGGAAGACTGGTTGAAGCACGCGCCGTGTTTGACAGAATCTACGTGCCCGATGTTGTTTTATGGTCAGCAATGATTTCAGGATATTCACAGCAGGGTTATGGTGAGGAAGCCCTAGTGCTATTTTATGAAATGCAGAAAGCAGGAATGGAGGCCAATAAGTTCACTTTTAGTAGCATTCTCAGAGCTTGTGCCGGTCTAGGCTGTCCAGAAAAGAGCAGACAGATTCATGCTTATATCGTCAAAGCTGGATTTCTTTCAAACGTTTATGTGGGTAGTGCCCTTGTTGACATGTATGCTAAGTGTGGCAGCATGACAGATGCACATCAAGTGTTTGATGAAATGCCGGAACGAGATATGGTATCATGGACCGCGTTAATTGTAGGATACGAGCAACATGGGTTTGGAGAGAAGGCTCTGATACTCTTAGGCCAACTGCAGAAGGAAGGAGTGAAAATGGACAAGTTCATAATTTCGAGTGCTCTGAGCGCATGCCGAAATCTAGGAGCCATCCAACATGGCAAATGCATCCATGCCCGTGTAGTCAAATCAGGTATTGATACGGATACCTATGTTGCAAGTGCCGTTATTCACATGTATGCCAATTGCAGTGGCATAGAAAGTGCACGCCAAGTTTATGATAGACTGTCCAAAAAAGACATGGTTGTGAGGACTGCAATGCTTGCAGGGTATAGCAAGTATGGCCATAGCAAGAAGGCTTTTGATATTTTTCAACAAATGCAATGTGCAGGAATGAAGCCAGACCAGTTTGCTTGTGCTTGTGTTCTTAGCTCATGTGCTGGTCTAGTAACTCTGGAACAGGGAAAGCAGGTCCATGCCTGCATAGTTAGAAGTGGATTCGAGTTTGAAGCAATTACACAGACTGCCCTTATTGACATGTATTCAAAATGTGGAAGAATAGAGGAAGCACGTCAAGTGTTTGATGAAATGCCTCAAATAGATGTGATCTTATGGAATGCAATGATTGTAGGGTATAGCAAGCACGGGCTTGGGAAGGAAGCCCTCCAACTTTTTGAACAAATGCACAAGTTAGGGATGACACCAGATGATGTCACTTTTGTTGGCGTTCTCTCTGCATGTAGCCATGCTGGCCTCATCGATGAGGGTCGGTACTATTTTGATTCTATGAGTCGAGATCACTGCATTGCACCAAAAGTGCAACACTATGCTTGTATGGTTGACCTTCTTGGTCGTGCTGGATGCCTGAATGAGGCCTATGATTTGATAAAGAAAATGCCCTTTGATCCCGATGCTGCTGTGTGGGGAGCCTTGCTTGCTGGTTGCAGAGTCCATGACAACATGGGTTTAGGGAAAGTTGCAGCAGAGCACCTATATGAGCTAGAGCCATATCATTCTGGACATTATGTAGTGCTGTCAAATATGTATGCCGCATCTGGCAGATGGGATGATGTGGAAAAGGTGAGGAAAAAGATGAAAGACCAAGGAGTAGCAAAGGAGCCAGGATTGAGTTGGATTGAAGTTAATCACAAAGTGCACACCTTTCTTGTGGGAGACAGATCACACCCACAAACAAAAGATATCTATACAGTATTGGGCATACTGGCTAAGCATATGAAGTATGCAGGCTATGTTCCTAACACTAACTTTGTGTTGCATGATGTGGAGGAGGAGCAGAAGGAACACATTCTTGGTCTACACAGTGAAAAGCTGGCCATAGCTTTTGGGCTTATCAACACGCCCCCTGGTACATGTATTCGCGTTGTCAAAAACCTTCGTGTATGTGGTGATTGCCACACTGCAACAAAGTTCATCTCTAAGATAGTTGGGCGAGAAATAATCTTGAGGGATAACAACCGCTTCCATCATTTTAAAGATGGATTTTGTTCTTGTGGGGATTATTGGTGACCTAAACATTCTTGTTTGTGTTGACTTCTGGATGGAGTAGTAGTCTTCGTTCTGAATTGGTTGTCCTTGCGATATCAAGGCATGGACATTGGATTGATTTTGGTTTATTATGTACCTTACATGTAAGTATGACTTCATTTCTATGTAAATATGCCCTCATCTCTAACAATTATCAATCTTGCAAATGATATTTTAATGAATATTTATTGGCCCATGAAACATAAAAAGGTTAAATTATTTGATTATTTGTTCAAGAATGAGAAGAATTGACTTTGATGATGCAGGGCATGGATTTATACGTGACCTCTGTGGCCTGTATTTGAGCCAAGGGGACTAAAGATTGCTTGCTTGAATGGTACGTCGGCTTTGAAACTTTGGTGGAAACAGACAGCATGTAACTGCCAGTGAGTAATTTCAATATCCTCCAAGTACATTTGTTTAGACTGTTACAACTACATAATCAACATTACCTTTCTGTAAGGTATTTAAAAAAAAACTCTGTTTTATAGTCGGAGATATTGGTTCCATATAGCAGCAAAGACATACTAGGCATTCATTTTATCAAAGATTTCCACTCAAAATGTAAGCGCCTGTGGGCACTTACAATGTCCTCCATGCACATTTGTTTAGACTCTGTTTCAGACTACAATTACATAATCAAGATTATGTTCCTGTAAGGTATTCCAAAGTGAAGGTTGTTTTATAGTTGGGAGAGACTGGTCCTGTATATCAGCAAAGACATACCAGGCATTCATTTTAGCAAAGATTTATACTCTCAATTGTTGCTTACTTGATCAAAAGAACTATCATCACAATTAAGAATTATTAAAGTAGTTTGTGACACTCATGCAACTCCAAGATATCAATGATTTTGCAGGACTCATGTATTCTGTCAACTCATGTATTTTGTCATCTCATTGCACACTGAGTTGGAGGATTCTTTTAGTGAAATGAATCCTAAGGCTTAGCAAATGTTAAAAAAAGGTACAACATAGAGTATTATATTTCCTTCATGCTACCTCATTACTGGACAGTAAAGAGCTCAATGTGCAGCATGCAATTTTTAAGTCTGCTATTGCCGGCATGACAATATTTACTATTGGAAAGGAGACTTTTGGAGGTTACAATTGGAAGTATGACATACTTTTTACCTATCAGTAGCCCATGGCTTCAACTACTGATGTTAGTCACTCTAAATGATCCAGGCCAGGATCAGGATCAAAACCCAGGGCATGCATGTCTCTTCAATCCGCAAGAAGATTGGTCAGGAATGTGACTTGTGTCGTGCTGAAGTAAAGGGGTAGCCAAGAAACTGAAACCATTATGGAATGGAACCTGCAATATCATTGAACAGGTCAGTGGCAATGCATTCAAGATGAACCTACCTTCATATATACAAATGTATTGAATGGTTAGTGTCAAGAACTTGTGTTTGTATGCCACCATCCATGTTGGATGGAGAAGAGGAAGGACAAGTACTTCCAACTGTAGAATATTTTTCATTTAATTCACTTGAAGAGTTGGAGGAAAATATAATGTCACGGAAGAAGGATTGTACTAGTCATATAATCTAGATGTTAAACTCAAATAGGATGCAAAGGGAAATTATTGAGGAAGGAAAACTAGTATGAGAGGGGCAAAGTCTCATAATTGTTCCCTCGTATTCATCGACAAGGAGCTTTTGGGGACCAAAAGTCTCCTACTAGGGAGGTATGATATGAAAGGATCATGTCAATAACACAAAATGTCTTGCAAAGGAAAGGCTTTATTTCATATCAAGATCACGAGGCCTAAGGATTTAAACCTGCATAGAAGTTCATACACAAGGAATGAAACCCAAGCCACCCCCTCAAACATCAAGATTCTCATAGGAGACATGTTCACGTAGATGTGTAGTGAAGGAACATTGATAGTGGAGTCAATTTGAGGGCATGGACCAAAGTCCACTCAAAAGTTATAGTGCTCAATAGAGGGGAGACATCAAGTGCCTTATATCTACCAGTGGGGGTACTAATTTACATGAAAGAGTGGCAAGTTCAATCTGCACAGTCAAATCAAATGGTTGATCAATGGTTAAGAGTCTTGTGAAGTTTTATGGGTACAGTTTCCCCTGATCTCCTCAAAACCATGTGCTTTAATCATCTGTTGGCAAGTGGTGCAGGGAGAAGGGCCCCACATTATCCTATCTCCTTGTGATAAAAAATATGTGCAACCCATACAAACAAGTTTGGAGGTGGCGGAATTTAGCACTACAACCACTGTCTGATCATGCAAAGATCAAATGACCCGCAAAATTTTCAGTGTGGGAATGAGAGGTATCTCCATGGAGCCTCCAAGGATCCCAAAATATGGTGAGAAGGTGACAAGTGGCAGTAATAGAAGGTCTCAAACACCGACAAGTTGTGTAAGGTTAATAGGCTCAACATAATAATACACCCATGCTAATCAGTCAACAAAGCAGGATGTGTGTCCTATGGCCCACATTAGTATTATAGCATCAGGTTGAGTAGAGCTACGAATACTCCATGTGGGAATGATTGTTTAATTATCTCCATGAGCATAAGAAAAGAAGCATAGACTAATTCAATAGTTATGAATGGATCATAACCACTACTTGGCCTAACAATTGATCTCCTAGTGGAGATATAAACACTGAAAAGATTGAATCAGTAGAGGTTTGTTTAGGAATTTGAAGATGCACACTTAGAGAAAGGAGTATTGTTGGCAGAGATAGAGTTTCAAGAGACTTGTGCCAAGTATAGGTTCTAGCAGAGCCAAAATTTGGTGGAGAATCTGGTATTAGAATATAGGAATAGTTCCCATTGAAGCATTTATTGTTGATATTATGGTAGCTGCGGGAGGTATTTACCTCCAC
>JZKD02S1998108.1:460215-475118 GCA_000966675.3 Picea glauca
CACAATGGTTTTCCTCACACCTCTCTAGCTCTCTCACACTTCACAAGTGAAATAATGAAGAAAAAAAGCCACCCACGGCCTCTAAAACCCCTCACGCACTTTAAATTTGCAAAAACAAATGAGCAGGCCGACACATTTCATCGACTTGCGACACATTGAGAAAATGTTGCGAGTTAATGAATGTGTCGCGACACATTCAATTTATCGGAAGTTTCGCGACATATTCAAACGAAAATTTCGGCTGAGGGAAAATTTCGGTGACACATCCGACATTTCCGTTATATCGCCGACATATTCAACAGTGGTATAAAGGAAAGCCTAGGGCGTACCTCTCACTCATCTTGGATTTTATTGCATTTGGCTATTGGTCTCTTGAGCACACAGTTTTGAGGGTTTTGAGAATACAAACCCTAGAGAACAACTCAGTGGTGAAAGATTCCACTCACCTTGTTCCAAGCTTGGTCTCGGGGATGAAATACTCCACCCACACCATTCTATAGTCTTCACAGGTACCAACATCGATTCAAGAGGGCAGCAGGTCGTACCCTTGAGGGTTTTCCAGCAGGGGCGCACCATTTCTTGGAGAGGATTTCGATCTAGCTTTGTGACAGGGTCTATTGACATTCTAGCACCTGGGTATTATTTGTAGGGCCTTGTTCATCAAATTTGGAGCATTTTTGGAGGGTTACTCTTGCTAGGTTATTATCTGGAGCATTGAGACGTTTTTGAGAGAAGGAGGGCGCAACTATGATTCAGATCTGTCCAGTTTGAGAGGGTTGTACCTCAGATCTGACCCTGAGACTTCTCCCAGTAGCTTAGAGGCCCGATCTATGTTTCTAGAGATTTTCAGGGTGTTTGGAGGCTTCCTCCATCAGGGCCGAAATATCGAGCTTGGCAGTCTTCAGGAGGGCGCACCCTGGATTAGGGTTTCAACAGTTTGGAGGGGTAAAACTTGGTATCGGGACTTCAAACTTCAGGGAGGTCTTCTACTTGCCTCGATCTATCTTTTTGTGAAGTTTAGCACTATTTGGAGATCTCCTTCAGCTGGGCCGAAATCTTGGTGTTCTCATCATCTTCAGCAGGACGTACCATCAGCCCGGGGGGGTTTGGATGTGACCCTGGTTCTTCTTGCATTTACCTTCATTGTATATCCAACCTTTGGAGGCTTGTTTTATCTTATCGAGAGCTTTTTGTAGCAGCTCATATATTATCTCTTGGAGCCATCTGATGTTATTCCAAATCTGCATCCACTTTGTATCAGGTTCTTGCTTTTCATAATAATAAAGGTCAGATCTATGCTTTTGGGTTCCATATCTTGTGTACTGGTTAGATCTTGTATTTGCATTGCGTATATCTTCAGATCTGTGCTTAATAACTGAATATAACCCTAAGGCCGAAACTTGAGAGGCCAACTTGCAAACACAAACAAACAAACAAGTAAATCAGAGGTCAGTTAGTGTTCCAAGCGAAAAAATTGGCTTGGGAACATTACATAAGACTTGATCATGAGTACATACTCTAGAGTGTTTTTTTTCACTTGTTAATTATTTCTTTCCTGGAATTCATTTTAGGCGAGTTATAATTTCTAAGTTTTTTCACTCAAATACCTCCAAAGATGGAGTATGCTACTGATGGTTAGGCCTTAGCTTGGTAATCCAAGTCTAGTGTCCAAAATGTTTATATTACCATGCTAGGTCATCATTTTGAGTCATATGGAAATTGCGCTAAGTCCCCCTTAGGATTTTTTAATGTTTTGAGTCGATAAAAAATTTCTCACCAAAATGAGATTTTTTAATTGTAATTTAGTCGAGAATAAAAAACGTTGTACTAGGAGGCATCATATGCCTTGGGGGTATTCGTTTTTGGACTAAGAATACCCACTTACCTTGGTAACCACTTTGTGAGTGAAAATAAGTTATTTTAATCACTCAAAATCAATTTCTCTCACAAAAAGATAAATAAAAGGCAAAAAATCAAATAAAATCAGCAAGTCTATTATTTAGGAAACATGTTTGGGACATGATTTCCTTGTGTCTTGAGTTCCAAGAAGAGGTGGCGACCTCTCTCAAGTTGAAGGGGAGTTAGATGAGTTGTACAAGGGTGGAGATCCCAAGATGGGGACTCTCCCTCTCTTAGCACATGTGGCACATTTAGGAGGAAGGGCATCAATCCCAAGAGGGATGACTTGCCCTCTCCACCTACCTTTCACAAGAGGCGAGTTCTCCGCTTCCACATGCTTATTTGAACTAGAATGAAGTGGAGAGGTGTCAAAGGGAACTCCCCTTTGATTGGCACTCATCCCCACTTGAGATATGCTCCCTCTTCCACTCGGCTTGCGCCCTAGCTTTGGAATTCTCACCCCAAATACTATTTAACTAACTCGACCCTTCCTCATTGGTTTAGCTGGAGCTTGGGCAAGAAATTGTTGATTGTAAAAATTATCTTTGTATTACTCTTTCTCAAGAATTGAATGAAAGACTTTGGAGGTCAATTGGTGTTGGTTCTCATGGTGTGGATGCTTTGATGTTCAATGGTGTTTGAGGTAACTTGTATTGGTTTAAGCTTTGCATATCTATTCTTTGAAGGCCTTTTAAAGTGTGTTGTCACATTGTAGGGTAAGATCTAATTAGCTTATTCGCTTTTAGATTCTACCATTTCATACATTATAAGATATTGATCTTGCATATTTTTCACATGAACTAATGTGCTTGAATAAGTCTTGTTGTGTAGTCGATACCTTCCTTTAACAGAGTGTTTACAGGGTTCTACAAGCCCTTTTGGTTTCCAAGCTTGGAGAGGTGGTTGATTGGATCTCATCCATCACTTTTTCCAAGGCACTAGAACAAGAGCTCCCTCCTCTATTCACTAAAGGACCCTATAGCCCAAAAGATTTAAGATTTGGGGTAACTATCTTTCTTTCTCTTTCTCAACTTTGTCAAATTATTTCATTTGGTTACTATTATATGCAAGGTTTAATTTCTAAATCTAAAAGATAAATCTGGAGGGAATTTTTGCTTTGCATACTCTCTTGCAAGTAGTTTAGGACTAGCTTGCAAAGTTCTACCTTTATGCTAAGTTGATTTGAAGAAATCTAAAAGCTAAGGGTAGTTTTGTTTTATAAGAGTTTAAAGTTACATTTGGGCATCCCATTAATATTGTTTGCTGTTTTAAGACAGCAAGTAATATCATTGGGAAAATGCCTCTTTCTTGTTCATATTAATAGTTTCTAATGATTAGTTTAGTGTAGATTTACTTATTCATTTATCTTGCACCTTTTGTATATGAACTAACTTGTTTTGCAGGCTTTTCTATTTGCCTTTCAGGCATATTTTGCCCCAATTTCCTTGCTGTTTTATGCAGGTTTATAAATAGACAAGGGGAGACTCTGCTGGATTTTGGCGGAGTCGAAGCTTCTAGGACACCCGGAAGCACCTTGTACTTCAATAAACTCCCCGGAAAACCTTGTAAACTTGTAGATCCTCATCAATAAAGGATCACAAGCCTCCCAAAGAAAGAGAAAACATTGTAATAAAAGTAATAAAATAAGTGGGGTAAACAATCCCCACCTTTCTTTTCCCCCCTAAGGGGGGACCGGTGTTGTGGTGTAATTATCTTGCATGGTTTCCTTTTTTGCTTAAGTTCTACAATTTCTCATCCTACGGCTAATTTAAAAGAAACCTCAATCATAAACACTAGAAAGCAATCTTAGTTTAGCTTTTCAATTTTTGCAAAGTAGAACAATAATTGCTAGATTAATTTTCCTTTCAGCATTTCACTTTTAGTTTTATTTTTCAAATAAACCCATCCCCTCAGCTCCCCTAAGTAGGCTCACCCAAAAAGGGGCTGGACAATGTGGACTTAGTTTAATTAGAAAATCTTTTATTTTTTTGCAATTTACTTTCAATCTTTATTTTATTGCAAATAAACCTTTCCCCTCAGCTCCTTGGTGTATGCTCTGAACCCTTGCGAGCCTAGCTTGACCTGGAGAACTCATTAGAACCGGGGCTGGTCAGTGCGGATTAGTATAATTAGTACAATCTTAAAAAGTTGCTATTACTTGTTTGGAAACTGCATGAAGGGAGTGTGTGAAGTCAGACGAGAACTTTGAGATCTAGGTTCTCCCCATGTTGGACCTCAGACACCTTCATTGAGCTTGTTGGTGAAGTCATTGGGTTTTGACAAATTTTCCACAAATTCCAAGCTTAGGGATAGCCTCTTAAGAGGCCACATTTGAAGAATTTATATTTTCAAGCAACACTTCACAAGCACATTCATAATAATCTTGTTCAACACTGAATAATCACTCAACATTAAACAATCTGTAAAATTTACAAGCAACGCACTTGCAAGAGTCCACTTTTGAGCAACAACTTGTGATACACAACATCTCACAACATTCCAATTACATTTGGCACTGGTCCACACTACTTTGCTTATTATCTCTACTTCAAGTATTTGTATGCTTTTTTCATGTAAGTTGTATCTTTTATGCAAATATCTTGAATGCTTCGATTTCAAACATAAGCAAGTCATATTTTATATGTCAGTTATGCTGCTAATATAGTTTCCATTATATGTTGTTGTTGTAATCTCATTTATATCTTGCTATTGTTGTTGTTACAAAAACTCCTAGATTCTACTTCTTGTTCTTAGTTTAGATCAAGCCTTAGATTTATTTTTGTAGGGCTACCCCCCTTGGTTTCGCTAGGAGTTGGCCTAGATGGAGGAGTTCAGGATCAAGTGACAACACCTTGACTCAAAACTTGCCCCCAAGGACACACCCAGTGGATTACAAGTTTTTCCACGCTACCCGAGGTGTGTATAAAGGCGGCAACAATCACCACACCCTACAGGCATCCAAAGAAGTTTAAGGACGAGATAGAGAAGGCTATACAACAGTTGATGGAGATGGGACACATCAGGCCTAGCTCTAGTCCCTTCTCTTCTTCAATGGTACTGGTGAAGAAGAAGGATGGCACGATGAGGATGTGCATCGATTACAGGGCGTTGAACAAAAAGACTATGAAGAACCGATACCCAATACCCATGATCAATGAGTTACATGGGGCGGTGTACTTCTCGAAGATTGATCTTCGATCATGGTAGCACCAGATCTGGGTCAGAGAGGAGGACATCCACAAAACAACATTCATATGTCACTATGGGCACTATGAGTTTCTAGTCATGCCCTTTGGGTTGACTAATGCACCAACTACCTTTCAGTCGTGTATGAACCATTGACGGATCTCACAAAGAAGGGAGCATTCAAATGGTCAGAGGAGGCACATGCAACATTTTACAGGATGAAGAAGGTGATGAGCACTTTCCCAGTGTTAGCACTTCCAGATTTCTCTCAGCCATTTGTATTAGAGTGTGACACATCCAGAGAGGGGATATGAGTAGTGTTGATGTAGAATCGACACCCCATAGCTTTCGAGAGCAGGAAGCTGAGGGAGCCAAAAAGACTCTACTCCATCTATGATAAGGAGATGTTGGCCATCATGCATGCATTGGCCAAGTTTAGACAATACCTGGTTGGGGGACGCTTTGTGGTGAGGACCGACCACAGTAGCTTGAAATATTTCTTGGAGCCGAAGGCTTGTGTGAGAGGCAACAAAAATGGGTGAGTAAGGTGCAGGCGTATGACTTCAACATTGAGTATGTGAAGGGAAAGAAGAATGTAGTTGCTGACGCCCTTTCCAGGAGACTTGCAACCTTTTCCATGACAAAGATCTCAACAGATTGGAAGTCCATTCTCTTGGCAGAGTATTCCAAGAATACTTTCGCTTGTGAGCTTATGGAGGGCATTATTCAGGATGACAGGTACATAGTAGTGGATGACATCATCTACTACAAGGATAGGATCTATCTTGTTCTTGAGTTCACACTCAAGAAGAAGATCCCGAGGGCAACACATGATGCGCCATTGGTAGGACACCCAATGCGTATGAAGACTTGAAGGAAGGTGAGGGAGGGATTCTCTTGGAAGGGTCTCAAGGAGGATGTGCTACAATATGTGAGGGAGTACATGACTTGTCAGCAGAATAGGTCGATGCTTACACATCTTGCAGGTTTACTTCAACCGTTACCCATTCCAGAGCAGAAGTGGGAGAGCATTTCCATGGACTTCATTATAGGGTTGCCAAAGGTATAGGACAGGGATTGTATCTATGTGGTGGTGGACAGGTTGACCAAGTATGCGCACTTCTTTGTCACCCCTTCAGAGTATAGCGCATCTCAGGTGGTAGACATATTCTTCAGGGAGGTATTCAGACTACATTGTCTTCCGAGATACATAGTCAGTGACCGAGACAACATGTTTCTTAGCGCATTCTGGCAGGAGTTGTTCAGGTTATCAAGGGCAAAATTGACACCTAGTACCAACTATCACCCTCAAATAGACAGATAGACAGAGATAGTGAACAAGTGGGTCGAGGGATACTTGCAGAACTATGTGTCGGGATAGCAAAGGGCTTGGATAAAGTGGTTGCATCTCGGGGAGCACTGCTACAATACCACTTGTCACATGTCCATCGGGATGTGTCCATTCAAAGTGTTGTATGGCTACGATGCTCCATCATTTTTGGATTTGACATTGGGGAGAGCAGGGCCCCCAAGGTCAAAGATTGGTTGTAGGAGAGCCAAGACATTTTGAGAGTTTTGAAGGAGAACTTACAGGTTGCCAGAATCAACAGAAGGTGTATGCAAACAAGCATAGGGTGGAGCGCAACTTTGAGGTTGGGGACTTGGTCTTTCTGAGGTTACAACCATACAAACAATCTTCATTGAAGAAGAGTGGCACAACAAAGATGAAGCCTCGCTTCTATGGACCACACATAGTGATCATGAGAGTTGGAGAGCTGGCATATGAGTTGGAGTTGCCAGAGGGTAGCAACATCCACAACATCTTCCATGTATCTTGCCTCGAGAAGACATTGGGGTAGTAGGTCACCACTTCAGTAGATCTTCCTCCACTGGATGAAGAAGGGCAGTTGGTTATGACTCTAGAGAGGATTATTGATGTCAGAGAGAGAAGGTTGAGAAGTAGAGTCATTCGGGAGTACCCGATCATATGGAGAGATTTACCCGCAAAGGATGCCACTTGGGAGGGAGACCATATCTTACAACATACCGATTTGGAATTGCATGGGGACAAGCAATCTTGGCAAGGGAGGACTGTAATGTCCCCTTCCACTTGATCGAGACGAAGGATGACTTAGTAGCCTATACGACTATCGTAGGCTATAGTCAGTAAAGAAAAGGGAGTCAAAGGGGTTTATTCAATGTCACTAGGCTAGGAGATGTTATATTTCTAAAGTGACATTGAGTAAAAAGACAATTAATTATTATTTACTTAAACATTAAAAGTGACTCTTAATATTTAAGTGAAAATTAAAAGGGGAATAAGGATCAGGTGGATTTGGTCAAGAGGGGAAGGATCTAAAAGGCATGGAAGAAGAATAAAAGGAGGGTTAGAGTACCACCTTTCTCATTATGATTTGATCTCTTATTCAGAGTGCTTTTGGAGCCAAGGTTTTCATTGGGGTTTTGGCAAAACCCTTCCACTGTTGGTTTCGTTTCGGTGGTGCAACATCCACCCTAGCTAGACAAGAGGGGGAATCCATCCAGGATTTCTATTGGAGATTCATCTATTGCAGGTTGTTTTCAGTCTAGAGAGTATAGACTTTCTTGGAGGGTTTGTGGAGTCTTTGAGAGGACTGATCTGGTCTATTTGCAGGACAGTGGTTGCAGGAAGGGACGTGTGGCTCCCTTGAGGGCCGATTTACCTCTTTTGCAGGGTCGTGGGTGATTTGAGGGGACCCGTGGGGCTTGGAGTAGGCCGCAAGGTATCTTGAGCAGGTTGTAAGGGTGAGGAGAGGGACGTGAGCTCGTTTGCTGAAGCCGCGAGTAGGGAGGAGGGCTGTGAGGCCATTGGCAGGTCCGCGGGGGTATTGGAGAGGACCCGAGTCCTCTTTTTCAGGCAACAAGGTATATGAGACGCCGCAGGGTCTTTTTGCAGGCCGTTTGATTGAGCAAGAGAGCGCGTGCTCTTTGGGACTGGTTCGTGAGGGTTTTAGGAGAGTCGAGTGCCTCCTTTGTTGGGCCGTGTGGATTGGAGTAGGGCTGTAGTAATCGTGTGGGGTTTGAGACTTGGACATCCATCTACTAGAGGAGGCATTAGCATGGTTTTTGGTTTGCTTTTGTGTGTTTCATTAGTATATTGCAACTGTTATAACAACCCATAGAGATTGTATTGTTGCTGGGTTTTCCATCCATGAATAAAGATTCCTATATTGTCTCTTCTATTTCATGAGTATTTTGGATTGATGCTATATGTTTGACAAAATGACCAGCGTGAGGATAACTTCAAACTGTCTGTAAAAAGTTCTCAATTAGCACAAAACATTACATGCAAAGTATTTGTCGAAAACACGCAACCAAAACACATAAATCGAACAACAAAGGCATTAATATCTTAGCCTAGCATAATTGGGGATGATACAAACTTCCTTCATCTTCCATGTCCAACGCTCATCATCAATGGTGTCCCAGACGTGGGGTCTAGCATCCATCTCATGGGCTTCCAAGCCCCTATGAAGGTCCAAGTGGCACAATTCCTTCACAAATAGCTTTCATCGGGCAAGGTCCTACAAAGACAAACAAGTACGCCCTCAAAGGGTCCACAAGTCATATGAATCATGCCAAGTAAGTCACATTTAATAAGAGAACCACCCAGACATGTGCATCAAACCCTCCTTTTCAAATTAAACAAATGCTCAAAGACTTATAAACTTTGCTAAATTTAGGTATGGGAGGGGTGTCAAGGTGCCCTATTGGGTAGGTCAATCCCCAAGTCAAGGGATGTTTCCCAAGAAGACCCCATCTAAGTCATAAAATGAATATGAGGTGGATTGGGGCAAGAATTCTAGGCATGGGGTTCTTGACATACAAGGGTTCGTATTGTCTCATTTATGGGTGCTTTGTGGAGGGTGTGCTGCGCTTTGTCCACGATGCAACATTTTTCCAAGCCCTTTTATTGCCATTAATTTATTATGGTCTGAAGCATTGAGTACTATGTGCAATGGAAAGTAAGGAGTACCACAATGCCACTTGGAGTTAGAAACACACAGAGTGCCATATGCAATGGAAAGTAAGAGACATCACAAAATGCATTTCCCCAACAGGCGGGACATTTACTAATTATGTGTTTAGAAGGTCCTGGATTTTTATGGAGAAACGTTTCATTTCTCTCAGGACCTTAGGGYGAGCATCTGGAAGGATAATGATTGGCTTTTAACCTTTTCYAGCTACAACACCTCTGGGCCTTTAGCCCCTTCTTCCCATGAAATGAGGTACAAGCCCTTCTTGGGGTCAATAAGCCCAAAATCCCAAAATAYGAGGAAATAGAAGGGAAATAAGTGTGGAAGGTGGTAAGTATGAGTAGGAATGGTACGATGACCCTTCAGGGAACTACTCGGTAGCAACCCTTTTCCTGAAGGTGACCTACTTACTAAGAAACCATGCCACCCACCAAGGTAAAACTAGGCAAAAGGTATAATTTCCAAGCAAACGTTCCATAATCAAGAAAGGATTCTTTGCAACATGTTCAAATGCTTCAAATATTAAAATGACACTTACCACGAGACTAGATTTGTTACCTCATGAAGCAAGACCTGCTGTCTTCTTGGAGTCAAGCCAGTGTAGTGGATGCTGCTCTGTGGTAAAGTATAGGGGCTATGCGGGCTGTGCTGGTCAATCTGACTTTTGACACTTCATGCTTGCTACTTGTGGGCCTCGAGGCATGATCTCCTTAGTTACCCCTAGATAGAGGGGGGTAACATCTGGCTCCTACATGGGGACATGTGCTCATCGTAGAGCGCACGAGAACCTCAACATTCCCTGATATGACTCGTGCCTACACATTCTCAAGCAAAATGTCAGAGTATCGGAGTTGGCGCACTCACCCCTTATTCATATGAGAAAATATGCTAACCATAAAAAACTGGGCAAAACTTGAAAATAATTTTTTTTGACATTTTTATTTTAACATATCATTATGATTATGCCAAACATGAGAATGTAACATAACAATATACAATGATGTAGGAAAGATAACATGAAAATCCGAAATATGCATGCAAATCCAAGCTAACTGCAAACTATACTAGCATGATATGTAAGATGCAACATATATACAATGCAATGCAGGATGCACATGCCTACCCTACCTACTCTAATATATATTAGTTGAAATGCTAGGTATAATCATATAACCAATAAAGCCATCCTAGCATTGTACCAGAACATCTACCCTTGTGCTTCATCACACACCAACATAAGGATAAGTCAATCCCAAAAAGATCATGAGTTAGAGCAGTCATTATAGCACATCCAATCATAAAATCTAACTCATAAAGGTGAGAGGGAGGGACAAAATCATGCAACGGGGTATCACCACAACCCTTCCCTATCCATCCCAGGACAAGGCCTATAAAATCAGACGAAGGCAGATCCTCATCCTCAGCTACAAAGCTATCACCAAAAGTTCCAGAAGAAGGGATGAGAAGGAACTTACGAAAGGTTCTATGGTTGTCTATGGGAGAAAAGGGCGCAAGGTAAGGGATATAACTGGGTCTAAAGAAAAATATTTGCTCCCAACCCGAGGTTTGTTTGTGATTTGTGTGAAAACACAAACCTCCACAACAAACCATAGGTTGAAAGCAACTCTGTCCCATAGGTAAGTGACTATTATGAGTGGAACTACCAACCATACATGTTGTGGAAAAGCAAGGTGAAAAAGGATAAGGCTGGGAAGTCTCGTCACAAAAATTCTGCTTGGGGAAAATCATGTCCTTACCCTCATCAAAATTGGAGCATAACGATGGTTGAAAATCCTCTTTATAGAGTAAATCCAAGTGCTCAAAAGAATATATATCAAACCCCCCAGGATATGAACAAAAATCGTCATGAGAATGTTGCAGTAAGTCATCCTTGGGTGGTTGGAACAAATCTGCAATCATGTCATCTTCATGTTGCCAAACATCTGAATCAATATCAATCACATGTTTCCAAGCTCCAAGATGATATTGTTGGGCCTCCAAAGGCCAAGTGTCACTCTCTTATGTGCCAAGGTCCATGCTAAATGCCTCCTCCCATCAAATCACCATGTGAACCATCAAACCCTAGCCCCTAGGTGACGTCAATGGCTAGAAGGGTGACGTCTAGGCCTCCAAAGGCAAACGTTCAAGTGGGGGAAGGTACAATCTCTCTTTTTGGTGACGCTAAGGTGCCTCCAAAGGCAACGCCCTTTATCTTCCATGTGCAACACTCATCATCAATGGTACCCCAGTCCTGGGGTATAACATCCATCTCATGGGCTTCCAAGCCTCTATGAAGGTCCAGGTGGCACAATTCCTTCACAAATAGCTTTCATTGGGCAAGGTCCTACAAAGACAAACAAGTACGTGCTCCAAGGGTCCATAAGTCATATGAATCATGCCAAGTAAGTTACATTTAATAAGAGAACCACCCAAACATGTGCATCAAACCCCCGTTTTCAAATTAAACAAATGCTCAAAGACCTTATAAACTTTGCCAAATTTAGGCATGGGAGGGGTGTCATTGTGCCCTATTGGGTAGGCCAATCCCCAAGTCAAAGGATGTTTCCCAAGAAGACCCCATCTAAGTCAGGTGGATTGGGGAAAGACTTCTAGGCATGGGGTTCTTGACATACAAGGGTTCATATTGTCTCATTTATGGGTGCCTTTGTGGAGGGTGTGCTGCCCTTTGTCCACGATGCAACATTTTTCCAAGCCCTTTTATTGCCATTTTTCCTGGCATCAAAATATATCATCATCTGCATCATCTCTTGAGGTCATACTCCATCTGAGTAATCTGGAATGATGCTGAATAAGTCATGTGCTAGACTTAGTGCACTCAACAACGTGTCTCACATAAGTCACTCACTCAACATAGTGATATAGGGACCATTCTTCCTATCCTGGTCACTTCCCGTGACACAGGAAAAATGATTGTCCCAATAAATACTGAAAGCCACGCCATGGGCTACAAGGAACATTCTTCCCACTCTGGTCACTACTGTGAACTCATGATGAATGACTGTCCTGGACCATTTCCCCCCCTCTAGCCACTACTTTGAACTCATGTAAAATGTCTATCCTGTACCAATCTCCCCACTCTGGTCACTACTGTGAACTCAGGGAGACGAACCATTCTACCTGTCTGGGCAAAGCCCCAGGAGAATAGCTGTCCTGGACCATTCTACCTGTCCATGCAATGCCCCAGGAGAATAGCTGCCCATGGTACATCAACAATCTGTTCTGCCTGGACCATTCTCCACCTGGAGAATGTCTGTCCACCAACACATTGACTATTCATGATGCCATATATCAACACTCCCTCCCAACCAAGGAAGTCATCTTCTCCTTTTCAACCAAGGGAGGGTATCTCCACAAGTCCTAGCTTGCCCCTCAAGTATGAAAACTTTATCTTGGACAAAGGTTTTGTCAAAATATCAGCTGTCTGCTCATCAATGGAGATGTACTGGAGAATCACTTCTCCCTTCTAGACTTTATCACAGATAAAATAGTACTTGATCTCAATGTGCTTCGACCTGTCATGGAACACAGGGTTCTCTGAAAGCTTCACACATATCTGATTATCACAATATATCATAGTCGAATCCAACACCCAATCAAATAGTCCAGAAATAAGCTTACGGAGCCATACTGCTTCTGTACAAGCATCACAAGTTGCAATATACTTTGCTTATGCAGTGCTGAGTGCAACATACTTTTGTTTCCTGCTAGCCCATGATATCATAGCAGAGTCGAAATTGAAACATATACCATAAGTACTCTTTCTGTCATCTGCACTCCCTGCCCAATCTCAATCAATAAATCCATGCAACTGTACGTCACTATTTAAGGCGTATCTCAAACCATAATTTAGCGTCCCACGAAGATATCTCAAAATGTGCTTTGCAGCTATCCAATGCTCATGTCTAGGTTCCACCTGGAACTGGCTCAACGTGTTCATAGAGAAGCAAATGTCTGATCGGGTATTAACCAAATACATCAATGAGCTAATCAATTGCCGGTACCGGGACGAGTGTATTGGATCAGAATTAGTGTCTCTCAGCTTCTTCAAATCTGTCACTATGGGAGTTGCCATGGATTTGCAATCCATCATCCCAAACTTCTGAAGGATCTTTACAACATACTTCCCTTGCCCCAGGAAGATTTCACCATGCTTCTGCCATACTTCTAGTCCCAAATAATAATGCATGAGACCAAGATTCTTCATATTGAATTCAAAGGCTAACTCCCTCTTACATTGAATGAGAGGCTTTGCACCTGTCAGAAACAAATCATCAACATATAGTAGCAGGATCACAGGTGCATCATTCAGAACCTTGTAATAAAGGTTTGGATCAACATAGCTCTTGGAAAATCCAAGTCTCGTCAAGTAACTATCAATTCGTGCATACCAAGCTCTTGGAGCTTGCTTGAGTCCATACAAAAGGCCTTCTTTAATCTACATACATGGGTTTCTCTTGGGTGTACCTCAAAACCTTGAGGTTGCTCTATGTATACTTCTTTCTCAATTAATCCATTGAGAAATGCGGTCTTTACATCGATCTGATGTAAACTCCAACCCATGGATGCTACAAGAGATATGATGGCTCTAATAGAGGTGTATCTGGCAACTGAAGGAAACGTCTCATCATAGTCTTCTCCCTCCTGTTGGGAGAATCCTCTAGCCACGAATCTTGCCTTGTATTTATCGATACTTTCATCTACTGCATGCTTTATATTGTAAACCCATGTTGAAGTGACTTTTCTTTTGTCCTTGGGAACATGAATATAGATAGGACAACCAAAGATCCTCAAGTGTTCAACACTTGGCTTCTTTTCGAAGAAAGCTTCTTCTGGAATCATGTTCTTCAATACAGGATGAGGACTTCTATTCTGAACATATACGGTTTTCATAGCTGCTTCTCCCCATAGAAACATGGATAGATTCTGGTCATTCATCATTGCCTTAACAGATTCTTCAATGGATCGGTTCTTTCTTTCTGCCACACCATTCTGTTGAGGATTGTAGGGAGTAGTGAGCTCCCTCTTAATCCCGACCTCTCTGTAGAATGTCTTGAAGTCATCTGAGGTGTACTCTCCTTCATTATCGAACCTCAAGATCTTTATCTTCTTTTCGGATAAGATTTCCACAAGTGCTTGAATTTCTCGAACTTACTAAATACTTCGCTTTTTGCTTTCAAGAAACAAATGCAAATTTTATGTGAGAAATCATCAATAAAAGAAACATAGTATACATACCTGCTTAGTGAGGAGGTTGACATTGGTCCACACACATCTGAGTGAACGATGTCCAAAACTCCTTTTGCTTTACACGCTTCCTTTAGAATTGGTACTTGGTGAGATCACCTGCCTCACCACTTGATGGAGTCATCTGCTCCATGTTTGCAACTGTCACTGTAGCTCCTTCTCAGAGCTATCGCTTGTGACTTGCCCGAAACAAGAACAACAAGAGCAAAAGTATTTCCAATAGCATTTTCACAAGAACATATCTATGGTAACAAGGATAGTAGTAATCATAGAATTACCAAGGTGACCTGCTCGAGAGCAAAACAAGAAATATCTCCTAGAGGAGATGTTAGTTCATTTTGCAGACAAGTGCAATAAGCATCTATATCAATAGTACTTACATGCAACCAAGTATACCTAGCAGTAATAGAACCTTTCAAAGTTTGTTGTCACAACTATAGTGTTTACTTGTACTGTAGCAACTATCAAACTTGATATGTGCAAATTGAAACTTAACAATTTGATCAATCAAACCTGGAACCTGGAGCCTCAACTGCT
>JZKD02S1998108.1:491512-508034 GCA_000966675.3 Picea glauca
GATCCAAGTTGCAAATACAAGCCTTAAACAAGAGTGGCGCCTCACAATTTCAGCCAATAACCCTAATAGGGTGCAAATTTCAGACCTCTTGTCTCCAAGGACAAGTTACGTTGAAAATGAATGTCACTTTCTGTTTATTTATACAAAAATTTAACCTTTAATTAATTTTAGGTCAAAATCAAGGCCGACCTGGCCAATTTACTCAAAAATTACACTTTTACCAAAATAAATTCAATTTGCATCTAAAATCTCCTCCAAGGGTGACGTCATGCCCTTCTGAGGTGACGTTGAGCCCCATATGTGGAATGTTGAGCAGGGAAAATGGAATGCTTGGCCTCCAAAGGCTTAAAATGATGCCCACACTTGCCACCAAGCTCACAAATACCTCAAAAAATGAAACCCTAGCTCTGGATGACGTCTAGGGCTATCATGGTGACGTCCAGGGCCCTTAAGGGGTAACGTCCACGTGGGCAAAGCAAGATCCCCTGGGTCTAGGTCTGCCAAGGTGCCTCCAAAGGCAATGTCCTTCTTTCTCCCGGTGCAAGTTTTCAATCTCTTCTTACACTTGGTTGGGGTTTCAGCATCCATTTGTGGGCTTTAAGCCTCCATGAAGGTCCGAGCTATTCATTCCCTCATGTGTACCTGTCCACCGGGCAAGGTCCTGGAGCAACAAGTACGTCCTCCAGGGGTTCATAAGTCATAGGGATCATAGCATGTAAATCACATCCAATAATTAAATTACCCAAACATGTGCATCAAACCCCCCTTAACCCAAACAAATGCTCAAAGACGTTATGCAATTTGACAAGTTCGGTTTGGAGAAGGTCGTAGGGTGTCCTATTGGGCTAACCTCTCTTAAGTTTGGGGTGTTTCCTAGGTGAGATCTAGTCCAAGTCATGTAAGTGTATGAGGTGGCATGGGGTATATATTTGGGCATGGGGTGCATGTGATAACAGGGAAATGTAGAGTCTTACCTGTGGGTGCCTTTGTGGAGGGCGAGTTGCACCTTGTCATGGATGCAATTTTTTCCTAGCCCATTCATTGCCTTTTACTTTTAACTTTACTTCTTTTGATCTTTTTCTCTTGTGCTTCAAGGAAATAGTTGATGGCCATTGTTCTGGCTTGATGACCAAAGGTGACAGCATTATCCACAAACATGTCACTGAAATGAGAAGGTTGGCTCGTGATGAGACCCCCTTTCTCTTCTCTATGCCACCAAGAGCGACTACCCTGGTTTGGTGACTAGATAGGTGGTAGTGTCATACTGCTACATGCCCATGGTCATAATAGGCCGACTCGTGATGAGACCTCCTATCCATCAACTAGTAACTTGAGTGTTTATGTTATCTTGTGGGTCCCCTTTTCTTACTGAGAAGCTTTTCACTATTTTCTCGGGGATCCCTGGGCGAAGCATCTAGAAGGTTTCAATCGACTTTTAACTCTTGCCAACTACTTTTACCCTCCGGGTCTTTAACCCCTTCTTCCCATGACGTAAGGTACAACCCTTCCTAGTGTAGCCAATCCCAATGCCCAAATAAGGATAGGGGAGATGGAAAGAATAAAGATGGAGAGTGGTAAGTATGGAGGGAATGGACGATGACTTTTCACAGGTTCACCCAGTAGCAACCCGTCCTAAATGGAGATCAACTTACTAGGGCACCATGTCACCCTTCTAGGTATGAACGATGAAAAGAGCATAATTTCCATGCAAACGTCATGAAATGAAGAAGGATTCAATACAACATGTTCAAGTGCTTCAAAAATCAGAGTGATACATACTATGATACCCGGACTCGTTACCTCATGGAGCAAGACTCACCGCTACTTTAGGACTAGACTGGTGTGATGGATACTACTGCTGGTGATATGTGGACTGCACTGAAGAAAAGAGGGGCCCGCCGGGGCCATGCTCAAGTTGTCTGGCTCTCTGTACTCCATGTCTAGGACTTGTGGGCCTCGAGACGTGATCTCCTTAGTTATCCCTAGGTTAGGGGATAACATGTACCACTGGACAGTAGTTCTATACTAGTATGTATAGACACAATTGTGTTCTATTGGATAGCATTGTTCTGATTGCCATGGAGATTATCTAGTTGGATAGTGATGATGGTGCTCATGATTTGATCATGAGATAGCCTGTGTGGCTATGATGATGCGACCAGTTGAATGGTTTGTTTGTGCTCAAGACAATTTCCTTTAATACCTCTGTAGCTAGGAGGGATTGTTGATATTACGGTAGCTACAGGAGGTATTAACCTCTACGTGTAACCTTTGATGAGTCTAGATTATTCCGGGAAGCAAGAGAAATCCTAGAACGTTAGGAAATAACCTTAGAAGACAAGTCGGTCCAAGATAATAATTTATATTAAATTATTATCCTCCAGAAGTAGAAGTCGACCCAGTTAGGTCACTTGGAGGACTATAAATAAGAGTGCGGTAGAGCTCATTTGTCACACTCACTCTCACAACTGCTTAAGAACAAGTGGTGCGCATGACTGGAGGAGAGTTGTAGCTGCTGCAGTGGTGACTTGGTCTTTGGTTATGGTTGGACTTTTTGCTTGGTTATGGTTTGGACTCTATGCTTGGTACGCTAGCTTTGGAGAGAGGTACGCTACCTTGGTTGGCTATTGGTTCTAGTGTTTGCTTTCGGAATTATTCTATCTGTCAAGGTTAAGGTGCTCGGGGGTGGCCTTTGTGCCTATGGTTGGGTGACAATATTGCGATATTGTCTACGATGAAACGAGCATACCTATTATTCTTACAAGACCGAGAATCACCCCAGAAGATGCACCTTCCTTTCTTGCAGCTGCAGCTCCAAAATTGCGCTATACTTCACTGAGAGAGTGAGTGAAGTGAGTGTGTACCAATGAGTTCAAGCGCCTCCTATTTATAGTGGTTCTTGTCACCTGTCTGGGCCGACTTGTCCTTCTAGAAGATAATACTTTAATATTAATTATTTTACTGAGCCGACTTGTCTTCTAGGGTTTTTACATATCCGTTTAGGATTTCTTTGGCTTCTGGAATATTCTATTCTAGTCAAAGGTTACACATGGAGGTTAATACCTCCCGCAGCTACCATAATATCAACACTTTCTAGCTGCTTGCAACGGAAAAATAAGACCCCAAATTCTCTTCTCTGGTCCTGAATACTTAAATCTGAGATTCGCCTCTAATGTTGGTTTTTGAGCTTTTGATATTCTTTGTCAAACAGTATTATCTCCTAATAGGATTATCTGATGCTCTCTTGACTCGGTGCTAGATGGTTTTATCATCTGTAGCTGTTATGTTATTTATTTCCTATCTGATTTCGCTTTTGAGGTATGTGGTGCATACTACAGTGACTATTATTTTAAATATTGGTGTATAAAACAATACCAATTTAAAGTATCTCCTTCCAAATATTTACATTGGTTCGGGATATTTGATGCTCCTTTGGCACAATTCTTACAATAGTTCTTTCAGGAGTCCATTGAACTCGTTCTGAGTTAATTTCATAGTCTGAATTTAACCAATAATCTTTTGTTGAAGTTGCATATTTTGTTATTGTGTATAGACTCTGTCACTAGTTGAAAGCTTGTGACAGTTGCAAATACCTCCCAGCAATATTCTGAAGAACTTTGTCCTTGGCATCTATAAGAACAGAAACACTTATCTTATGATCTATCATCTGACCTACAGCCCTGAATAGGTAATGTATGAATTTACATCTATGTAACATGCTCACAACATTATCAATGAGTTAAAATGAGAGCTCCAACAGTCACTATTGAATGGAGGACAAGTCGACAAAAAGAATGGTAGAGAGACAGTAGGCAGAGCAAATCTAGGCTTATGTTTACTCCACCTAAAAAGGCATCAAAATTTCCTTTGAAGTTTTAAGTGTCATGATCTGCTCATAGGGTAGAGATTCCAGCTATTGTGAATGAATTAAAAACTTTGATGTCTGTATAAATTTTCTCCAGTTTATTCCTGGCACCCTGTCGTTGAACCTCTGAAGCTGTGGTGGCCAAGAATGCCATATCTGTGTGGATCCTCTCCCCAACTGTTGCATCGTCAATCTTCTATTTTTAGAGAAGGAACCCAATATTCCATCGTCATTATCTTTGCGAAATACTAGTCTAAATGGTGTATGACCTGAGCATTTTCTCTGTGCTGTCCTAAATGCCCATATTCCTGTAAGTAATTTGTTAGCCCAATGAAAGCTTTTCAAGTCACAGACCTTGGTTAGTACTTATACTAATAATTTATTAGTGATTTCAGCTTGCCCATTTGCTCTTGGATAATAAAGGGCTATTCTTATTATGAGTCAGTTGGGAAGTCTCCATCAACCGTTTTATAACTTTTGCAGTAAAGTGAGTACCTTTATCTGATCTGATTTGAATTGGGCATCCAAACCTGCAAAACATTGACTCAAATAGGAATTTTGCAGTTACCTCTGCTATGTCTATTCTGGTAGCTCTTGTTTCTTCTCTTTAGTAAACAATTCAGTGGCCACAATAATGTACTCTTATTGTGTTCCTTTAGCTGGTAAAAAGAGTGGTGAAATCTATTCTCCAATGCTCAAATTGTTGCATTGGTAAAATTAAGTTTAACTCACTGTTATCTCTGTTTTGAAGTTTATTACCTGCATTCTGGCATTTTCACTCTTGTCATTTTACTACATTAGTACGTGAATATTGACTTGATAATATTGCATTTAAAGTTACCTGCTTTGCAGTCAAATTGATCAGGAATTTTGTATGTTTAATGGCATCCAAAATTAGCAGTATATTTCAAATTGCTTTTATACAGTCATCAGCATGCCAAGTAACTATTGCAACTTTGTATTTTTAATTATGGGTATATTACAACTTCTTAGCCTCAGGTAGATACCTAAACAGTCCTCTATTCATGGTTAACTGAAATACACATGAACATTCTTGCTTTGTCCTCAATCCATCCAACATGACAATCAACTGGGGCATAAAAAAGAAATCTCGAATCTATCTAACTTGGAATTCTACACAGTAACTTCAGCAAAGGAATATAATATCTACCAAGTACCTCTCATACCGAGGTCGTCATCCGATCAAACATATACATGACCATGTTCATGTATCATGAGAAAATGATTGCAAATGTCAACTTGAAAGCCTATCATATCACATGACACATTTCACATTCTAATGCTCAAGAGGGAGTAAGAAAACATGTATAATCTTGACACAATGCTTTACTAGATGAATTAAGACCTCGTTGTTTATACTTATGCTTCCGAGAGGCCTCTAGTGTCAAAACTCACTTTGATACCACTTGTGACATACCCCTCTCTCAAGTAAGAAAGAGGGGCATGAAATTCCTTCCTCCTATCCTGGGAGTGGGGTACAAAGTTCCCTTTTCTTTATCTCTTTTTTCATACCCATTATATTTACCACAACATTTGGGTTATAAACATGTTCCAGTAAGAAAGGGGGGCATCCGATTCCTTCATCCTATCCTGGGAGTGGGATACAAAGTTCCCTTTTCTTTTTCTCTTTTTTCATACCCATTATATTTACCACAACATTTGGGTTATAAACATGTTCCAGGCTACTGATTCTTGATCACTGTGAAATTTGGGGTGTCTTTCTAGTCATCACCAAAACTTGGCCCCTTGTCACCTCATCCCTGAACCTTGGTGAAAGATCGCTAAAATCTGAGCTTATCTAATGTGGTCATTCCCATAGACTGGATGTGAGGTTAGCATGGGTTGTGGGCCTGGGCACAATTCGAAGGTGAACTGCTTATCATTTTTGTAGACACTTCAGCACCTTATACATTGGTGATTTATTTGGCTACACCAATCTTTTGATACTAGCTTTTCCACTAGAAGTAAAAGATTGCTGATTCAACTTTGTTTTCTTTGCAGGTGTGAAGCAGTTCTTCAGCCTGGGATTAATTGTTCTGTCCGTGTTTTAAATCAGCCTCAAAAGGCATGGCATAAACCTTGTGCTTTTTCCAAATTCATAAATTTTGTTGTCTATTCATGAAACTTTTGTTCACACAAGAATATGAAATATGGCACTCATAAGGAGTACCTCAAGGAAAAACTCTTGAAATGCCAACTTTTGCGATATAAATTTTTTTTGAAAAGAATATTATTTTCAAGCAGACACAAAGAAGACTATTTTTGAGCAGACACAAAGAAGCTAAGTGTTCCATATCAGCCTCTAGTCCTCTGATGTTCACAAATCTTCCTAGCACCACAATGAAGAGGAAACATAAAGGTTTGTCAACTCTAAAGGAGCTAGCAAACGGCAATCAGAGGTCACCTTCCTCTGGAAACTCTCCCAGTACTCCAATGTCGGGGAAATCTTCCTAGCACTACAAAGAAGAGGAAACGGAATGGTTTGTCTATTCTAAAGGATCTGGCAAGCAGAAATCAGAGGCCAGCACAGTCTTTTAGTAATTTGAATGTTCTCAAAATCTTTTCTTTCAACTTGTAGGGGGGCAAGGATTCCAACATTGCAGAAGAAAATTGAGTATGATTGGTAGAGTTTGTATTTGAATATGGGAATCTGATCCATCAGTCTGATTCTCCAAATCTGTAACTTGTATTTCTTATACTTGTACTATCTTATGTAAAATGTTTATTTAAACTTTGAATGGAAGTCATCCAAAAGTTGCTAATTTAATCCTCATGTATTGCCCTTAACCAACTCTTAGATTTAAACATATGGCTGTATTTTGAGCTATTTCGTTTTATCATGTCAATACTTTTTGGGTGTTATCATCCCTCAGTCTCATAGATTAAATATTTTAGTTTCTATTCTTGGAAAGCATTTTTGATATTTCAACAAACCCAAGCAAAGACCACATCATTGGATTCTGTTTCTTAGTATTCCATATTGGCATTCTTCACTGAGAAACTCTATGGTAAAACCTATTTTCTAATCCTCGTGCATACTATCTAGTGGTAATTTGTAGCATTAATTTGTCTTGAGTAAATTTTCCATTCACTTGGTATGATAATAAATGCTTTGTGCTTTGCTTCTACCATCTGTTTCCTCGTATTATATAAGAGATCCCAACAATATTGGAAGTGCTAATTATATGTCATCTACCATGTTGTAAGTGCTAATTATATGTCATGAACTTTCATTTAATTTCAGGAGCAGAGAATAAAGTTGGGAAGAAACCATCCATCGGTGTTTTTTTGTTGTGGTTGACAAGATTTTAGGATACATGTGAAATTTGACCATTGTCTTCCACCATTGTTTACAATTATGCAATGGTAAGTCATAGGCAGACTATTTATGAGATGTCCACAGGTTGTTTACCATTGTCTACAATTATGTTATGATAAGTCATAGGCTGGCTATTTTATGAGAGGTCCACAGGAATTGAACCTAGCTGTCGAAGACAATTTAACCACTTTGTCAACAAAAAAAATTGAACCCAGCAATACAAAAAAATTCTGCAAAGAAGATTATTTTCAAGCAGACGCAAAGAAGCTAAGAGTTCCATATCAGCCTCTAGTCCTTCCTCTGGAAAATTTTCTGGTCCTCCGATGTTCACAAATCTTCCTAGCACCACAAAGAAGAGGAAACATAAAGGTTTGTCAACTCTAAAGGAGCTATAAAGCAGCAATCAGAGGTCACCTTCCTCTGGAAACTATCTCAGTGCTCCAATGTTGGGAAAATCTTCCTAGCACTGCCCAAGGAATTGAACCTAGTGATACAAAAAAAATCTGCAAAGAAGATTATTTTCAAGCAGGCACAAAGAAGCTAAGAGTTCCATATCAGCCTCTAGTCTTTCCTCTAGAAAATTTACTGGTCCTTTGATGTTCACAAATCTGCCTAGCACCACAATATTGGTTTCTGTTATCGCAGGATTTGTACTTGTGCCAAAGCCCCAACGCAAGTCCCCAAATCTGCGTAACTACAGGAAATCCTACCACTGTCACCTTAGTAAGAAATTCCCTCGTTTTAGTGATGGAGAAGGTCCACCACAGGGGAGGCTTTCCTAGTGACCTCAAGCGATCCAAGTAGCAAGTTTGTTAGCCAAGCCTACCGCCCCCTCTCTTGATCACCTAAGTCAAGGTCTAGGTAAAAGGAGAAATAAGAGGTAATAAGATGATTTGAGTACCTGCCCAGAACAAGAACATTCATAGCATATATATGATGAATTCCAAGTACAAGCATGCAAATAGAACCTCTTTAAGACAGTAGACAGTGAAAGATGCTATGGCTGTTATAGAATTGCAGCAGTTAACAACAGTACAACAGCAATAGATAAATTATAACAGTAGCAAAATTACACTTCAGAATTGCAACAATTGACCATGAAAATTTAGCATTTACTCAATAGAACATTATCCAATTGTTAGATGCAATTTCTGGGTATGTTAGGCCACTGTTAGAACAATGTATGCAGCAAATTAGTGTTTTTTAGGTGTTGAATTTACCCCTATATCTCAGTCACTGCGATTGCTGCCAATAATTTACCGAAACACAAAAATTATACTAGCTGATATAATTCTGAAAATTATGCAGAAACCTACAGCTGAAATATAAAGCAGAAAATTCGCAGCGGAAATATACAGTAAACCAAGCATAAAAATCACATCGACACCATAAGTACCCTGGAACCCCAGTGTAGGGAAAAACCAGCAAAGGAGGGGCTTTATTGAGCTTCCTGAGCAAGTTTTAAGCAGCATTTACACACAGGAAAGCTTAGAAAACTGTAACAGCAACTACAGAAATTCTTACAGCACCAATTCTGCCCTGTTCTGGGAGCTGTACGGCCCTCCAAAACAAATCCTAAAAGGCCACTGTACGACCCAACTGTCTTGGCTACTTATGGGTGCCGTATGGCTGCCTTAGTGCGCCCTTCTGGGCCTCTGAACAACCCAAAAATCTCTGCTGTAGCTGCTGCTGTATAGTATGGCCATGTACAACCTATTAAATAGCATGTACGGCTCTGAGAAGATGAGGAGTATCCCACTTCCCACTCAGCAAATTCTGCCAGCTCCTTGCTGCCCTTGCTCTGCTCAAATAGCCCTCAAGCGCTCCTGAAGATGGCTGTTCTGTCTGCGCAAACTCCTCAGCAAAACAAAACCACTCTCCTCAGCTCCAGCTCCCTCCTTCAGCTCACTTGCTCAGCTCACAAATGAGAATGTGTTCTGTCCTCTCACCCTTAGCCTCCTTTTATCTCCCTAGCAGCCTCCCATCCTCTTTGACAAGTGTCCCAAGGCTTGGCCTCAATGGCTGAGAGTTGGGGTTTCTGGACCCCACTCTCCACTAGGAGGTGCTCCCCCCTTGGACAAGGACCCACCCTCCACTAGAAACCACCTAGAGGTGCGCCTTCCTTGGTCTGGGTCCCACAAACCACCCAGCGACCTTCAAGGTGTGCCCTCTCCCTGGGCCCCACATTCCACTCAAAGAGAAATGCTGCAAGCCTAAACATTAAGGCTGAGATAAAAAATGCTGATCTGGGTTAATTAAGGTGTCCCACAGCTGGCCTAGGATAGTAGGCACAACTGAGACACCAACAAGCTAAAACTAACACTCCCTCTTTAGCGAGGGAGGTGTCTCCACCAGGATCAATCTCTGATCCAATCAAATCCGCTGCTGCTGCTGTAGATGCTCCTTCTAAACTGGACGATCCACCTGCTACTTCAGCTGCACTCTGATCTGATGTGCCGTTCGACTTAGCCATCAATGTCAAGTCATACCAGTTGACTTTCTTTGACACTGATCTCTGGTCCAAGATCCCCCTAGACCCACCTATAGGTTGTCCCAACACCCTTGACATCATACCTTTCTTGATGCCAAGCCTCACTGTTGCATCGAAGGCCGCTCCCTCTGCCCGTATGAGCACATGTCCATCAACGAACATTACATCATACCCCATATCCTTCAGAGCTGATATAGAGAGAAAGTTAACATTCAACTCTGGCACATACATCACCTCATCCACCTTAGAGACACTCCGAACTCTAGCTGGAATCTGACGCATCCAACCCCTTTTACTGCATGTTTGGTGCACGCCCCATTCTTCACATGGTAGTGTGAGCCCGTCTCCGAAACACTAAGGAACATTGACTTCATTCCCGTCATATGGCGAGATGACCCACTGTCCACGAACCATGCCCCACTGTCCTCAAACTCAGCCAATCTACAGATGCTAGAAAGAGTGGCAAACAGAGAAAATTCATCCTTGAATTTCTATGCAAACTCATCCATGTCAGTAGATGTTGTAGCTGCTACTTCTGACTCCCTCTTCTTCTTGTTAGGACACTTGCTGGCATAGTGGCCAGTTTTGTGACATGCAAAGCATCTCACTTTGCCCATGTCCCTGAAGCCTCCCGCTCCACTGCTCTTCTTTGTATGAAGAGCCACATTCTCGTCCTCACTCTTTGGCTGACTAGCCTTAGATGCGTCCACTTGCAGCTCCTTCTGGGTGAAGTCGTCCCACAACCTTTCCTAGTCAGGGAGTTTCTCCTGTGCAACCACTTCTCGGATAAACACGTCCCACTGCTTGGTGAAACCATTCAAGGCTGTCCTCACTAGCTCGGTCTCAACTACGATCTCTCCCACTGCTGCAAGTTCATCTCGAATCTGAGTGAACTTTGTGAGGTAAGCGACTACTGACTCTCCCTTAGCCATCTTCGTGCTTCTCAACTTCTCTCTGAGCAACATTTTTCTGCTCTGGTTGTCAGACCAGTATAGCTTTATCAGGGCCTCCCACATTTTCGTTGTTATCTTCTTGCCAGACAAATGTAGAATGATGTGGTCTTTGACACCATTCACAAATATCCTTCTAGCCTTGACATCCTTCTTGGCATGGGCAATTAGCTGTACTGGATCAGCTGGGATTGCTACTTTTCCTTCTACAAGTTCCAACAACCCATTCTCCTCCAACACCAATCTAATTCGCTCCCTCCAAGGATAGAAATTTGAGGCTCCATCCAACCTGTGCTCATACCTCAAGCCTACATTGGCCATTGAGTCTACTGTCTTGTTTTCACCCACACACTTCTGGTCTTCCGTTCACTTGCTGATTTATCCTTGTTGGTCTGCACAACAAGTCACTTGGCTGTCCTGTACTCAGAGGCTGAGCTCTGATACCATGTTGAATTTACCCCTATATATAAGTCACCGAGTTTGCTGCCAATAATTCACTGAAACACATAAATTATACTATTTGAAATAATTCTGGAAATTATGCAGAAACCTACAGCTGAAATATAAAACAAAAAATTTGCAGCGGAAACATATAGTAAACCAAACATAAAAATCACATAGACACCATAAGTGCTTTGGAACCTCAGTGTGGGGAAAAACCAACAAAGGAGGGACTTTATTGAGTTTTTTGAGCAAGTTTTACAACAACATTTACACATAGGAAATCTCATAAAACTATAACAACAACTACATAAATTCTTATAGCACCAATTCTGCCCTGTTCTGGGAGCTGTACGACCCTCCAAAACTCAACTTAACAGGCCATTGTACGGCCCAAATCTCTTGGCTACTTATGGGTGTTGTATGGCTGTCTTAGTGCGCCCTTCTGGGCCTCTCAACAACCCAAAAATCTCTGTTGTAGCTGCTGCTGTATAATATGGCCCTGTACAACCTATTAAACAACATGTACGACCCTGAGAAGATGAGCAATATCCCACTGCGCACTCTCAACAAATTTTGCCAGCTCCTTGCTGCCCTTGCTTTGCTCAAATAGCCTTCAAGCGCTCCTGAAGATGGTTGTTCTGTTATGCTCAAACTCCTTAGCAAAACACAACCACTGTCCTCAGCTCCAACTCCCTCCTTTAGCTCACTTGCTTCGCTCACAAATGAGAATTTGTTCTGTCCTCTCACCCTGAGCCTCATTTTATCTCCCTAGCAACCTCCCATCCTCTTTGACAAGTGTCCCAAGGCTTGGCCTCATTGGTTGAGAGATGGGGCTGCTAGACCCCACTCTCCACTAGGAGGTGTACCCCTCTTGAACATGTACCCACACTCCACTAGAAACTACCTAGAGGTGCGCCCTCCTTGGTCTGGGTCCCACAAACCACCCAACCACCTTCAAGGTGCGCCCTTTCTCCCTGGGCCCGACATTCCACTCAAAGAGAAATGCTGCAAGCCTAAACCTAAGGCTGATATTAGAAAGGCTGATTTGGGTTAATTAAGGTGTCCCACAGCTGGCCTAAGATAATAGGCACAACTGAGACACCAAACCGAGCTAAAACTAATAGTCCCTCTTAGCGAGGGAGGTGTCTCCACCAAGATCAATCTCTGATCCAATCAAATCTCACGTGCTGTTGTAGCTGCTCCCTCTGAACCGGAAGATCCACCTTCTACTTCTGTTGCACTCTGATCTGATGTGTTGTTCCGCTTAGCCATCAATGTCAAGTCATACCAGCTGACTTTCTTTGACATTGATCTCTGGTCCAAGATCCCCTTGGACCCACTTACAGGTTGTCCCAGCACCCTGTACATCATACTTTGCCTGATGCCAAGCCTCAGTGTTGCATCCAAGGCCGCTCCCTCTGCTTGTATGAGCACATGTCCATCAATGAACATTACATCACACCCCATATCCTACAGAGCTGATATAGAGAGAAATTTAACATTCAACTTTGGCACATACATCACCTCATCCACCTCCAGAGACACTCCTGACTCTAGTTGGAATCTGACGCATCCAACCCCCTTTACTGCATGTCTGGTGTGTGCCCCATTCTTCACATGGCAGTCTGAGGCCGTCTCTGAAACACTAAGGAACACTGACCTCATTCCTATCATATGGTGATATGACCCACTGTCCACGAACCATGCCCCACTATCCTCAAACTCAGCCAATCTACAGTTGCTAGAAAGAGTGGCAACGAGAGAAAATTCGTCCTCGAATTTCTCTTCAAACGCATCCATTTGAGTTTGCTGTCCTGTTTTCACCCACACACTTCTGGTCTTCCGTCCACTTGTTGATTTACCCTTGTTGGTATGCACAACAAGTCACTTGGCTGTCTTGTACTCAAAGGCTGAGCTCTGATACCATGTTGAGTTTACCCCTATATATAAGTCACTGAGATTGTTGCCAATAATTTACTGAAACACATAAATTATACTAGCTGATATAATTATGGAAATTATGCAGAAACCTACAAATGAAATATAAAATAGAAAATTTGCAGTGGAAACATACAGTAAACCAAGCATAAAAATCACAGACACCAGAAGTACCCTAGAACTTCAATGTGGGGAAAAACCAACAAAGGAGGGGCTTTATTGAGTAAGTTTTACAACAACATTTATGTTGATATTATGGTAGCTGCGAGAGGTATTAACCTCCACGTGTAACCCTGACAAGACTAGAATATTCTGGGAAGCAAGAGAAACCTAAAACGTTGGATAATAACCCTAGAAGGCAAGTCGGCTCAAGAGAATATTTATTATTGAGTTATTAGCCTCCAGAAGTAGAAGTCGACCCAGTTAGGTCACTTGGAGGACTATAAATAAGAGGGCGCTAGAGCTCATTTGTCACCTCACCTCTCACAACTGCATAAGGCCAGTGGTGCGCAAGTTTGGAGAGGAGCTGCAGCTACAACTGCTGCAATTTGAAAATTTTGGTTTTGGCTTGGACTTTCTCTTTGGTTATGGTTTGGACCTTCTACCTAATACGCTAGCTTTGGAGAGAGGTATGCTACCTTGATTGGCTATTGGTTCTAGGGTTTGCTTTCATAATTATTCTCTCTGTCAAGGTTGAGGTGCTCGGGGGTGGCCTTTTGTGCCTATGGTTGGGCGACAATATTTGCTATATTGTCTATGGTGAAACGAGCACACCTATTATTCTAACAAGTTATGGGTCCACACTATCTTTAGACAGTCTAACCGTTGGAAGATAGATTGGGAGGATTTGCTTAGTTACAGTTGCAGTTGTAGTCAAAGTTTTGTTGCAGCAACGAAACCCTAACCCTCTTTTTAAGGCACCTTAAGTGAAGAGATTGGCCTAATTTTTGGATAGCCTAGTGCGCCCTAATCTAGCGAATCTTCTGGTACTCTCAACAAGCCAAGACGTCAAGTTTGAGTTTTTGGTCAAAGTCAAAGGTTGACCAAGTAAAAAACAATCATGACTTACTCTATGAAGTTAGAAAACAAGTTAGAAGGGGCTTCTAACTTCAGAGCATGGAAGACAAGGATTGACCTCATCCTTGCCAAGAATAAAGTGTTGGATATTGTGAAAAGAAAGATCATGAAACCACAGTTTGAAGCGGGAAAAGAAAAGGAACCTCAGAATGTTGCAGTTATGGAAAAGTTCAAGGAAAATGACATCAACGCTATGAGTATCATAGTGGACTCTGTAAAAGACCACTTGATACCCTACATCTCTCATCTTGACTCATCTAAGAAGATGTACGATGCCCTAACTAACCTCTTCTCAGTCAGAAACATTGGACAAGTAACGAGTCTGAAAAATGAGCTCTGTGACATGAAAATGAATGATGATGACAACATAACATCATACTTTGTGAGAATCTCTCAGTTAAGAGATCAACTACAAGCTATTGAAGAAACCATTTCAGAAAAGGAACTGGTAAATATAGTACTCAATGGCCTTCCCAAGACATGGGATGCATTTGTCGCAAGCATGAACACAAGAAAGGAGTATCCCACATTTGAAGAGCTTTGGACTTGCTGTGCACAAGAAAAATCAAGGATTAACGCAAAAGAGAAATCCCAAAAGAAATATGATGATCAAGCCTTCGCAACAAAATTCAAGAATTTTAGGAATAAGAAGAAGTTTGGCTTAAGGAAGAAACAAAATCAAGAAAAGGATATGTCAAAAATACAATGCTTCAACTATCGAAGATATAGTCACTACAAGAACCATTGTCCCGAGTTAAAGAAAAGGAAGGAAACACACGAAACAACAGTTGCCGAAGAAAATGAACCCTCAAAGAAAGTTAAGCAGGATGAAACAGACTTCTTCTTCTAGTCAAGGTAACAATATTCTTGTACATAACATGTTTACATAGTTCCTGTACATACCATGCATATTTATTTCTTAGAAGAAAAGATGGTCAGTGAAACAATACCTATGAAATAATAACAAGATAAGGATTGCTATTACGATGACTAAAAGAAGATGAAGTATGTTGGCAAATTTTTGAGGAATCTATTATATAAGTAACAATTGCCAGATGAGTCGAAATCAGAATCAAACTTGAAGAGACTCATAAGGAGTCAAATCAGAAAGAAGTTAGTAATCAAGAGGAAATTAGAATAAGACTTGTAACACTTTGCAGAGGGCAATAAGGATGCAGACGGAAGCATGGACTCTCTTAGATGGAGGGAGCTTATTACATAATTCCAAAAGAAGAGCATGCATTCATGCAAGAAGCCAGGATTAGGAGGAAGCTAATCTTAAATGATATGATCCATTAAAGAATTGGTGAAGATTATGAAGTATCTATCCATGTTCCCATTGAAAGTAGTAGCCATGATAAACAACACGTGATCAAAATAATTCTTCTTCAAGAAGCTTTGAATATCCTTGGTTGTCCATCTACATTTATGCTCCTATGACGAAAAGAAGAAGTTGGAACCTTCAAAAAGGAAGGGCATAGAATCTATAGAATATTCCATGGACTCCAACATTGAAGATGAGGAAGAACATGAAGATTCCAAGAAAGAAAGAAAAGTCAAACAACCAATTGAACAACTTGGTTTAAACCCACTAGAAGCAATCAAGTAGAAGAAATGGAAGTTGTGATGAAGAAAAGTATATGTAAGAAAATGTGAAAAAGACTTATGAATGGAAGCATTGCGAGATTCAGAACTAGAGGTTCTTCCAGAAGGAGGTAGAAGACTATGACGACAACTTGTTCCAGTAAATCAGATATACCTCTTGCAGTATCCATGTAAAAGACTGTTCTTCCCAATAAAGCAAATTGAGAAAGAAGCGTATACCAGAAAGAGACCCATGTATGAAGATAGTGTTGACCGCCTCTCCAACAAAGGTGGTCAACTCATGTGCCATGAAGAGATGCATCATCAGATGCCATGTTGTCAAAGACTTTTGGTCTTACAGGGCAGTGTTTGGCCCCAACACTTTATTTTGTAATTGGAATTTCCGCACCCCTGCGTGGGTTAATAATGTAATAGGTCTGCATGAGTTATGTCTAGGTTAGTTACCTTGGGATCGGTTCACTGGGAGAGTTCCTTTCACCGAGGGTTTTTTATCCTCAGGTTATCAATTGGGCTTTTCAGCCTTATTGATTTCCCTTGAGTGTTTCCCTCACACTTGCAATAATTCCTCCAAAGTGGTGAACGACGTTCTAGTGGGCTTATGTTTTGGTAACTATTATAGGGAATCATTGTAAATTACCATGCAAGACATCTTATAAAGTTTCACGGAATTCTGTCCAGTCTAAGTCAATTTTTTTTCATTAATTAATTTTTAATTAAATTTCCCTAAGTTTGGAAATTTAATTATTTAATTAATTAATTATTTTTGAGCAATAATTGTAAAAACTAGGTCCTTGGACTTTTGATAGGGGTAT
>JZKD02S1998108.1:517109-544461 GCA_000966675.3 Picea glauca
ATCAATCTTAATAATACTTGTGCTTAAGATCTCTAAATTTTCTTTGAATGTGTTGATGTCATGATATTGATGGTGATCTCATAAATGTGATGATTTGTTGATGCTTTAATCCCTTGATATCCTGCACACATAAAGTAAAACGTGGTTAGCTTTCTCTTGTATCATTTGTATTTTAGAATTTTTACTTGTAAGTAACTGTATCTAATATTCATTGGTTTAATTTATTCTTTTGTAATCTTGTAAACATATTGTAATCTACTTGTAACGAACACCCCTTAACATAGTTGACCCCTTGCCCAATCTTTAGGCACTAGTCTTAGTTGACCTAGGGAAAATGCTTGCTTTACATGCTAACCCTTGCACCTTGCATTGTTTCCTTAGCATCTTCGGATTAGAATCCCCCAAACCTTGTAAATAATTAAAACTAACTCATAGAACTTAACTTTAACACATCTAGTAACTAAGGTCTACCTGCTTTGGCTTCCCTAGGAGTAAGCCTAGATGGAAGAGGTTCCGATCAAAGTGACAACGTGGGCTGTGAACCTAGGCATTGTGCCTCCAAGGAAACACTAAGTGAGACAGACTTAGCTCACATTTGCAAGTGTGTATAAGGACAACAACAGATAGAAGAAGACCTTGTATGGATTCAATCAACTTGATGCAGAGTATCTCATATACAGCAGAAGCCTGGCGAAAACTTCCTATGAGAGAGAACGTGTATCATAATGGTTACTCAGAAGTCCGGGATGATGGATTGCTAATCCATGGAAAACTCCCATAATGACAGATCTGAAGAAATTGAGATTCTAATCCAGTAGAACCACCTCTGTATCGACAATTGATTGGCTCGTGAATGTACTTGGAAAATACTCAGCTGAATATTTGCCTTGTGGGATGTTTGAGTTATGATATACAGTTGCATGGATTTATCGATTCAGATTGCGCAGTGAGTGCAAATGAAAGAAGAAGTGTTACTTGGATATGTTTCAGTTTGAGCTTTGTCACGATGTCATGGGTTAGCAGGAAACAAAATTCTGTTGCACTCAACACTACAGAAGAAAAGTATATTGCAGCTTGTGATGCTTGTACATAAGCATTGGGCTCCATGAGTTGCTTTCTGGACCGTCTGATTAGGTGTTGAATTCAACCATGATACATTGTAATGATCAGAGCCATGTGAAGCTTTTAGAGAAACCGGTGTTCCATGACAGGCCGAAGTACATTGAGATCAAGCATTATATTCTCCATGATAAAGTCCAGAAGAGAGAAGTGGTTCTCGAGTATATCTCCACAGATGAGCAGATAGCATATATTTTGGTAAAGCCTCTGTCCAAGATGAAAAGTTTGCGTACTTAAGAGACAAGCTGAGGCTCGTGGAGACGATTTCCTTATTGGAAAAGGAAGTGATTACTCCCAGGTTGGGAGGGAACACTGATATGTTATTGATTTATGGACAGTCATTTTTCAGTTCAGAAAATGGTCAAGGATGGGCAGTTCCTTTCCAGTTCGAAAAGTGGTTCGAGATTTCTGACGAACATGCATTTTTCAGTTTGGAAAATGGTCCAGATCGGACAATCATTTTCGTAATGAAAATGGTCCGATAGATTGTTGATGTACCATAGACAACGATTCCCCTTGTTGCCAGTGTGGGGGAATGGTCTAGGAAAACCATTCTTCTTGGCAGTCAGTCTGAGTAGTGGTCAAGTAGAATGGTCCAACTCGTCGGGCAATCATTCTTTCAAAGTTTACAGTTGTGAGCAGTTTCAAAGAATGGTCCATTTTGGAGGTTGGTGCAGGACAGTTATTTCCATTAGGAAATGGCTCGGACAATCATTCCCTGGGGTAGACTTGTTCTCTCCAGTTTGCACTGTGATCAGTGCCGGAGGAATGGCCCAGTTAGGTGAATGTTCCATGTTCAACAATCAGGGGCATGCATTCCTTAGGGCAGACTCATTCTCTCCAGGTTGCACTATGATTAGTGCTGGAGGAATGGCCCAGTTAGGTGAATGGTCTAGGCTCAGAAATCAGGGACAATTATTCTTCTATGCTTGGGAAGAATAGTCCAGATAGCCCATGGATGATGTTTTACTTTCTGAGGGAAGATGCTCTTACATATCTCATAGATGTGAGTGGAAGAGTGGCCCAGATGACTCATTTTGTATCATGATATTGTTATGCAGGTTGATATCAGATGATATGATTGCTGTGGAGACTGTATGTCTCTGGATAGTAGCTATATGCTACTGTGGTGGATGTGTTCCACTGGTTGTGACTATGCGTCATTAGTTAGTAGCCGTGTGCTACTAGGTGTGGTTGTGTACCATTGGATAGTAGTTGTGTACTACTATGGATAGACACAATTGTGTTCTATTGAATGACATTTTTCTAATTTTCATGGAGACTATCACTTGTGTTGGAGATGATTACCAGCCAGATGGATAGTCAGTATGTTGATGAACAAACATTCTCCCTGTGGAAAATGGTCCAGGACAATCATTTTTCTAGGACGTACATCCGGATTAGAAGAATAGTCCTTGTAGCCCATGGCGTGGCTTCCAACATCTGTTGGAACAATTATTCTTCTAGGACATATGTCCAGACTAGAAGAATGGTTCCTGTATCACTTTGTGAAGTGAGTGACTTATTCAACATAATGCCTAATTACTTAGATGGAGTATCGCTTCAAGAGATGATGCAGTTGATGCTCTCAGAGGATACTGATAGCGATGATGGTGCTCATGATCTGACCATGAGATAGCTTGTGTGGCTATGATGATGCTACCTATTGAATGGTTTGTTTGTGCTCAAGACCATTTCCTTTAATATCTCCCTAGCCAGTAGGGAGTGTTGATATTATGGTAGTTGTGGGAGGTATTAACCTCCACGTGTAACCTTGACAAGACTAGAATATTCCGGGAAGCAAGAGAAACTCTAAAATGTTGGAAGGCAAGTCAGCTCAAGAGAATATTTATTATTGAGTTATTAGCCACCAGAAGTAGAAGTCGGCCCAGTTAGGTCACTTGGAGGACTGTAAATAAGAGGGCGCTAGAGCTCATTTGTCACCTCACCTCTCACAACTGCATAAGGCCAATGGTCCACAAGTTTGGAGAGGAGTTGCAGCTGCAACTGCTGCAATTGACAAATTTCAGTTTTGGCTTGGACTTTCTCTTTGGTTATGGTTTGGACTTTCTGCCTAGTACACTAGCTCTGGAGAGAGGTATACTACCTTGATTGGCTATTGGTTCTAGGGTTTGCTTCCAGAATTATTCTCTCTGTCAAGTTTAAGGTGCTTGGGGGTGGCTTTTTGTGCCTATGGTTGGGTGACAATATTGCTATATTGTTTATGGTGAAACGAGTACACCTATTATTCTAACAATTTACACATAGGAAATCTCAGAAAACTATAACAACAACTACATAAATTCTTACATCAATTTTGCCTTGTTCTGGGAGCTGTAAGACCCTCCAAAACTCATCCTAATAGGCAATTGTATGACCCAACTGTCTTGGCTACTTATGGGTGTTGTATGGCTGCCTTAGTGCGCCCTTCTGGGCCTTTGAACAACCAAAAAATCTCGGTTGTAGCTACTGCTGCATAGTATGGCCCTGTACAACCTATTAAACAACATGTACGACCCTGAGAAGATGAGGAGTATCCCACTGCCCACTCTCAACAAATTCTGCCAGTTCCTTGCTGCCCTTGCTCTGCTCAAATAGCCCTCAAGCGCTCCTGAAGATGGATGTTTTGTTATGCTCAAACTCCTTAGCAAAACACAATCACTCTCCTCAGCTCCAACTCCCTCCTTCATCTCACTTGCTCAACTCACAAATGAGAACATGTTTTGTCCTCTCACCCTCAACCTCCTTTTATCTCGCTAATAGCCTCCCATCCTCTTTGACAAGTGTCCCAAGGCTTGGCCTCAATGGTTGAGAGTTGGGGCTGCTGGACCCCACTCTCCACTAGGAGGTGCGCCCCCCTTGGACAAGGACCCACACTCCACTAGAAACCACCTAGAGGTGCACCCTCCTTGGTCTGGGTCCCACAAACCACCCTGCCACCTTCAAGGTGTGCCCTCTCCCTAGGCCCCACAATCCACTCAAAGAGAAATGCTGCAAGCCTAAACCTAAGGCTAAGATAAGAAAGGATGATCTGGGTTAATTAAGGTGTCCCACAACTGGCCTAGGACAGTAGGCACAACTGATACACCAAACCGAGCTAAAATGAACATTAGGATGTTTGTAGAAAACTTTTGCAGCAACAACAAGTTTGTTAGTCAATTAGTTCAAGTTAGTGTTAGTAAAGTTAGTAGGAATCTTGAGAGAATTGAAATTGAGAGTTTGTTGATCAATTTCACCATATGAGAGCTTGAAAATTAGTGCCTTTGAGGGCTATCGAGTCTTTACAACAACAATGAAATAAGTTTTGGAGATGAAGCTAACAAAGATAAGAGGTAGGGCTTAAATTCTAAGGTGCTAACACCTTAGGGCCTTAGGGTTTAAGCCTCAAGGAGAAGGATTGCTAGAGTGAAGCACGTTTGGGCTCTAGCAACCTTTTCTCCCTTCTTAAATACTTCAACTAGATCACAATCAAGAGTCTCGGGCTAAGATCCTAAAGTGCTAGCATTTTAGGGCTTTAGGATGCTAACCCTTGCAAGGAGATTTCACCAATTTTGAACAAGAATAACTTTGTGAGAGGAGGAAGCACTTATGCTCCTCTCTTAGGGTTTCACCAAGCAAGATGTGTAGCATGAAAAAGAGAAATTACCATGAACATTTGATAGCACAAAGATAAAATTGCAGAAATTTCACTTACTTCACCAAGTTAGCATGAGATAAAACCCTAATTGCAGAAATTCCATCCAAAAAAATCAGTAAAAGCATCCACAAAATGATCCTCCAATCAAGTCGCATGAGTGTAGAAGAGAGAGATAGCCAAATAGGGAGAAAATTTCAGACTTAGTCTCTCAGAAAATGGTGAGGAGATGTGATGATAAAATGAAATGTGAAGGTGCTTTATTTATATGGAGCTACGTTGACCTATTTGTCCACTTTGAATTGTCAACAACCAAATATAAGGGGGACGACCCCTTCAATTTGTCTTTTACATTTGCAAAAATTAAAATTTACATGAAATAAAACCCTAGAAGGGTGATGTAGGCTCTCCAAGTGCAATGTCAAGCATGAAAGAGGGAGACGTTGGGCCTCCAAAGGCCATGTGTCATGCTCTCTTGTGGCAAAGTGACCTGCCACGAGTCTCATCCTGTCAAGCCACCTATGGAACCATCTCATACATCAAACCCTAGCCCTCCAAGGTGATGTCAAGGGCTAAGAAGTGACGTCCTAGGCCTCCAAAGGTCAACATCCAGGTGGAGAAGGGTGCAACCTCATGCTCTAGTGATGCCAAAGTGCCTCCAAAGGCAAGGTCCTTCAGTTCTAGGTGCAACGCTCATCATCCATGGTCTTCCACATGTGGGGTCCAACATCCATCCCGTGGGAAAGGTTTTGCAAAGACAAACAAGTACGCCCTCCAAGGGTCCACAAGTCAAAAGAATCATGCCAAGGAAGCCACATTTAATACAAGAACCACCCAAACATATATCAAATCCCCCCTTTTTGAATTAAAGAAATGCTCACAGACCTTATAAGTTTTTCCAAATTTAGGTATGGGAGGGGTGTCATGGTGCCCTATTGGGTAAGCCAATCCCTAAGTCAAGGAATGTTTCCCAAGAAGACCCTATCTAGATCATGTGATGAGTATGAGGTGGATTGGGGAAGACTTTTGGGCATGTGGTTCTTGACATATCAAGGGCTCATATTGTCTCATTTATGGGTGCCTTTGTGGAGGGTGTGCTACACCTTCGTTTGCAATGCAACATTTTTCCAAACCATTTCCTTTAATATATTATGGTCCGAACATTGAGTTCTATGTGTAATGGAAAGTAAAGAGCACCACAATGTTAGGAACACATTGAATGCCATATGCAATGGAAATTAAAGGACACCGCAAATGAAATTCCCCCATCAAGCGGGACATTTATTAATTATGTGTTTTTAAAAGGTCTTTCATTCTTATAGAGAAGCGTTTCATTGCTCTCAAGACCTTAGGGAGAGCATCTAGAAGGATAATCTATGGATTTTAACTTTTTCCAGCTACAATACCTCTGGGCCTTTAACCCCTTCTTCCCATGAAATGAGGTACAAGCCATTATGGGGTCAATTCACCCGAAAACCCAAAATATGAGGAAACAGAGGGGAAGAAACGTGGAAAGTGGTATGTATGAGTGAGGAATGGTACGATGATCCTTCAAGAAACCACTGAGTAGCAATCCTTTTCCCGAGGGTAACCTACTTACTAGGAAACCATGTCAACCACCAAGGTGAAATAAGGCAAAAGGTATAATTTCCAAGAAAACATTTTATAATCAAGAAACGACTCTTTTCAACATGCTCAAATGCTTCAAATATTAAAGTGACGCTTACCATGAGATCAGACTTGTTACCTCATGAAGCAAGACCTATTGCCTTATGGGATCCAAGCTAGTGTAGTGGATGCTGCTCTGCTAAGACGATGATGATGGTGATCTGTGGTGAAATAGAGGGGCCCTGCGGGCTGTGCTATGCATCGGGCTCTCGACACTCCATGTCCGCTGTTGTTCCTGAGATTAAACTTAAGGTTCAAAGAGTAATGTCAGGCATAAAAAATGTTTAAAGAGAATGTTTTAAAAGAGTGCTTTTTATACCTTTAGTTATATAAGAGATGATCCTTAAATGAAATTAATAATAGGATAGGACAGAGGCTATATTCCGTTGTCTGAGTCACAATTATAATACCAAATGGTGTGAAGAAGAGTTACAAAACTGTTAAACAAAGCAAGGCATCAATTGCATAAGAGTCTCACCTTGTTTGCAGTGGAAGAAAAGTAGAGAGCGCACCCTTGAACATGATATGAAATGCAGTAATTCACGCAGCTTGCAGGTCTTGCTTTACTTATAGTAAATACAGAGGCAAAACTGCCTACCTGGTGAATTGCTGATATAGTGTGATCACAATAGTTGTGATACTAAATTGCAATCAATCACTTATCAAGGAATTACATAAGGAAATTCAGAGATATGGAAATACAGAAGAAACACACAAATCAAACTGAACGAAAATTAGAATCTCTGTCTGCACTTGTATTAATACTCAAAAAGGAGAGTTTTCTCTATTACATCTGGAAAGAAGCAACTTACATTGGGCTCGAAGCCTCCTGGAATAGATCTAAAATCTATCTATTTATACAAAAATTGTCTAAATCTGAAAAACCGTTGGACTTCTTACAATATTTAATTTAAATAGCTTATATCTGAATAAAACAACAGTGTGTAAATTTTGATGATTCTCGCTGGCGTTATCCTCTGTCTCTTCGCCTGCTGGTAGGAGCGTTCCTTTTCTTAGTCCTTTGGGCTGAGCACATATGTCACAAAGGCCACCTTAATAATGCGACATACTGTCTTGGCCGTTTTGGTTTTGTTGCCATCTGCCCCTCCAGATATGTTCGGCAAGGCAATGAATCACAGTTGAGATCATGGGGGAAGGATAATTAGATGAAATAACATTTCATTGGATCGTCAAGGAATGAATAATGGGCATAGGAAAAAGTAACCGTCTATGGAAAGAATGATAATGGAACAAGTGTATGATGATGAAGTAGGGATAAGTGGAGATTAGAATGCGGGTGGACGAGATAAGTGGTTGTTGAAGTGGACGGTATTTGGAGAGTGGAGGGTGTGACAGGCAAGAAGGTGAAAGGTGGATTGGGTGGAGGACAGGTGTTGAGTTAGGATTCTAACGGTCGATTTTGCGGGGGCGCGAGGAAGTGGTTTTGAGGTAACCCGCCTTTCACCCCACAATGCACCTTGTGATGCCACGTACCCCCAAGAGAAAACTGTGGTTTAAATTGTGGGACCGCCCTTCGAAATTAAACCTCACGTAACTTCGCCCCCCGCAGTCGCTCTCAGCTGTTGATCTCCACGATCCATTAAAATTCGACTGTCGATCTTCGCAAAGTCAGATAAACGTCCAAAGTTAAGCCGAGGTCACAACTCTTGGTCATATGTAGAGAAGATAAAGCGAATTTCGTACAATTCTTGTTCGTCAATCTGAGCGGGGGACATGTGTCAGACGATCCCTGTATTCGGCTATTTTGTACTCCGGGGGGAGGCAAGCAATGCTGAGTAAAGAACTCCCGAAGACCCGAAGCCCATCTGGACCGTTGATCAAGAGGACACGCGGCAGGAGATCCTGTACTTCAGAGACTTGCCATTTCAGAAATTTGCACCTCAGAACGCCCGAAGCCTGGAGTTCCGAAGTAAATCCTCGCCGTTGAAATCAAGAGGACACGCGACAGGAGATCCTGTACTTCAGAGACTTAGCATTTCGGAGATTTGCACCTCAGAATGCCCAAAGCCCGGAGTTTCGAAGTAAATCCTCGCTGTTGAAATCAAGAGGACACGTGACAGGAGATCCTGTACATCGGAGACTTAGCATTTCAGAGATTTGCACCTCGGAACGCCCGAAGCTCGGAGTTCCGAAGTAAATCCTCGCCTTTGAAATCAAGAGGACATGCAACAGGAGATCCTGTACTTCAAAGACTTAGCACTCCGGAGAGTTTGTGCTCCCTTTTCTGTCTATTTAGCCCCTTCCTTGCTATATTTGGTCCCTTTCTTAGTTTATCCATCTTTCGAACTGATTTATCATTCCACTAGATTCTGAAACCTGATCCATCAAGTTTTCTTGCAACTTTCGTGGCGCCATAACCCTTAAGAAAATAAGATTAGCCTGCCTGTAATCAAGAGAGGTCTGTAAGCTCTTCACTGAACAAAACTGTTAATTGTAAATAGTAAAATAATTTTGAAATTCAAAGAGCTTGTATAGAACTGTTTACAGAGAGATTATTAAAAAAGTCTGATGAAATTTCTTACCTGACAAATCACAGTGATTATTCAAATTGTTAACTTTAGCCAATCACAAACATCATTAATTATCTTGTAGTTGATCTTAATTCTTAATTAACTGCGTTAACTTTAAGTATTTCGGGAGCTCAGACTTCGGGTTTTTTTTATTGTTTAGACTTATTGAAACGTTTGAAGCGCGGAGCTCCGAAGCGACCGTTAGAGATTTACCTCTTTAAAACTCAGGCGGCTCTAGAACTCCGAAGGTTATTAGGATCATTCGATCAAAAGGAAAAACTCATGAACGACAAATATCGTGCGCGCCATATTATTAACTAACCAGTAATGAATTTGTTTTAAAATTAAAAGGCCACTTTCCAAGTTTCTGCTCTCTTCAGGTAAAATTTTATTTTCATGAGGTACAAAATATAAAGTTCGAAAGTTTAGAGTTGTGTGTGTTCCAACATCTGCTACTTGCGGGCCTTGAGACATCATCTCCTTAGTTACCCCTAGGCCTGGGGGATAATAGTTTCCTCGTATTATATAAAAGATGCCAACAATATTGGAAGTGCTAATTATATGTCATCTTCCACATTGTAAGTGCTAATTATATGTCATGATCTTTCATTCCATTTCAGGAGCAGAGAACAGTTCATTTCATTTCAGGAGGAAAGAATAAAGTTAGGAAGAAACCATCCATCGATGCTTTTTTATTGTGGTTGACAAGATTTGAGGATACATGTGAACTTCGACCATTTTCTTCCACCATTGTTTACAATTATGTATGATAAGTCATAGGCAGGCTATTCCTGAGATGTCCATAGGAATTGAACCTAGTTGTCCAAGACAATTTAACCACTTTGTCAATCCTTTGCAACACATGTGTCATTATATTCGGCTTTTTAATGTTTAGATCTTGGCAAAGAGATATAAAGAACCAAGTGAAGATGTCACCTTTGGCTCAATGAGTCTTTCCAAAACCTTTTAAATCTTCATTTCTACATATCCAAGGTATAATTGACTTGCCAAAGTTTATTAATCTTTCATTGATCTTGACCTTTTTCTGCAATCTATATGCAACCATTTATAGATATTAGGAGTGAGGTTTACAAAAACTTTTGAAACAATACAATACTTGTTCTTCTATCACTATTTTTGGATATTTGAACCTAGATGAATATGTCGGGGTTTGGCATTAAAGTAACAACTTTTGAGTCACACTACTTCCATATATGATATTCTAGGGAAACCCTTGGTTAGCATCCCCTCTCTTGCTCCCCTTTCTATATTTTCTCTTTTGAGGGCATCAAGAGAGCCATTAGGGTTATGTGGACTAGTAGGTCACTAGTAGGACATCAAGAGAGCCATTAGGGTTATGTGTACTAGTAGGGCACTAGTAGGACATGAAAAGAGCTAGAGCCATTAGCACTAGTAGGACATCAAGAGAGTCAGAGCCATTAGGATTACGAGGGGTTTGGCATTCAAGTAACAACTTTCGAGTCACACTACCTTCATATATGATATCCCGGGGAAACCCTTGATTAGCATCCCCTCCCCTGCTCCCCTTTCTATATTTTCTCTTTTGAGGACATCAAGAGAGCCATTAGGGTTATATGTACTAGTAGGACATCAAGAGAGCCATTAGGGTTATATGTACTAGTAGGACATCAAGAGAGCCATTAGGATTACAAGCATTAGTAGGACCATTCCATGTTTGCAGTCCTCCTAATAGCCAAACACAGTACACGCCCTCTTGTTACCACTAGCTCCTCTAACTAAAGCACAAAACAATTCCTTAGAGCAGCTCATGTCACATCTCAAAAGGGCATGTTTGAGGACATATAAATAGTGCTTACTTTGCCCACCAATGGAAGTCTGCCCAAGCACAATTGCTTCTGTATAGGTCGGCCCAAGCACTATTGCTCATGCATAGGCCAACCCAGGCAGAAACTATTCTTTTAGGCGTAAAGGAAAGGAAGGCTTATTGATGTAGGCTGCCTGCATTTGTGTTTCTTGTTCTGCTCATCTTATTCTACTGATTGTGCAGGGCTGTCGTAGCATTCATGATCAAAAGGTAAGCTACCACAACCCATCACCAGATTTGCATCATACTTGTCAAGATGCAACATTAGTGGTGCTATCATAGGCGGAAGTATTTCTGTTGTCTTATTTAACCCAGAGTGATGAATCTGATTTTCTTTCAGCAATCCAACATTCTAACACCATGAGAAAATTCATATGTTCTAGTAGTCCACAAAGAACAAATACATTGGCTTCAACTGATGTAAGTTATGTGAGCTTCACTCATATCAAATGCACATGACCTTACAACTGCAATAACCTTTTTGGGCTAAACAAATTCTATAACCTTTTTGGGATAAACAAACCCTATTTTAAGGGTTTCTCCTCTAGGAAAAACCCTCATCTTTCGTTGGGCCTGATACACCTCAATTGACCCTCCCCCTAAAGTTTATCTAGTAAAATTGTTTCTTCCATGAAAATTCAAGTTTGAGACACTTAATCAAAGATACTTATGACAAAACAAAATTCATATGATCCATATTCCAGGCCAGATTTCCAGTGCATAGACTATTTTCAAAGACAAAATACTCTTGTTTAGACTTGTATCACTTAATCAAAGATACTTATGACAGAACATAATTCATATAATCTATATTCTAGGCCAGATTTCCAGTGCGTGGACTATTTACAAAAGACAAAATACTCTTGTTTAGACTTGTAATATATAGTGTAAATACTGACGAAGCCCAAAAAGAGATTTTGTTGTACATTTATACATATTATGTTCTTGTAAGATTTATTACACTTTAAATAAAAGGTAACAAAAAGAGACTACAGAGCCAGCTTTTTTATCTCCATGAGATTACTATTTGTTGAAGTTTTGGAGGCTTGAAATTTTGACTGATTGTTCAAGCCAACATTCTTCAACTATTTCAGAATAGTTGCCAAAGGAATAAAATTGTATTATATTATGTCCATGAATTAATCAATATAGGGAAATGAGACTAGGAACTACAGCCTTCGTTCCCTGTCAGAAAATTGGTAGTGGTCATTGGTTTGAATGAGGTTTTTATTTTGATGTCTTTCTATTAATAAATGTTTCTTGATAACAAACCATCATAAATTCTGACCATTTTGGAGTGTTAGTTGGTCATGTGTTTTGACCACCCGTATTGGTTTATTGAACCTTTATGGGACCTAAATGCTGCCAGTGAATCTTATTGTAAACTGGGATAATCTGGGGCTTATTTCATTGATAAGTTGGAAATGATCATCCTTCTAAAATTGGTATGCAATTCTGTTTTTGTAATTATTTTAGGAATATTGCAACAATAACAGAGATTTTTTTTTGCAGTTCAAAGGCTGCCCAAATGTTCAATGAAAATAAGCGAGAATATAACAGAAGAGTTTGTGAAATTGTGGAATAGAGTTGGACAGCAGACTAAGTCGTTTTGTTCGCTGCTTTAGAAAAGGTTTTTAATCTTGTTAAGAGGAGTTAATGGACCGTATATCTCAATGAATCTTGACTTATATCAATACTATGAATCAAGTGAATTGTTCCAAGCTTAGTCTTGTATACCTAAGGACTTGGGTTAAGTCTGTTTTTATGTGCTGTCTTTTTGCTATTTGTGAAAGTCACAACCATGCCTATTCATAACATGTATACAAGGATGATAGCTATAAACTTGAAAGTGAAGGGAATAATTTTTCATGGTTCTTGTAATCTTCCCACTTTTTTTTTCTTGTCATGTATATAGTTGTTAAAAAGCGAGGGGAAATTTTTTTCATGGTCAGTGCAGTCTTTCCACTTTATTTTTCTCGTTATGTATATACTTGGTAAATTTGTTTGAAATGATGGATAATTAATGATGTTTTTTGGTGACATTTTATTTTTCTTGTTATGTATATAGTTGATAAGCTTGTTTGAATTGATGGATAATTAATGATGTCTTTTGGTGATATTGATATATTTTTTTCATTTGAGTTGCATTGAGTAGCTTGGTCATAATGACCTCGGTTTAAGATTTTTGGAGAGAATTGGATTCTTCATGCTTATCCATACTAGAATTGGAATTTGGATATTTTAATATTGGGACATTATTCTTGAGCATGCCAAAGAGATTTTAGAACACGTATTCAAATATATGTCATTCATAAAATTTTAGGTATTCCATTAAGAAGGGTTGTGGGGTACTTTTAAGAGTGCTCTATAAGAGGTTGACAACTAAAGGGTGTAGTTTTCGATGATGTTCAAAATACTTTAATGCTTAAATCTGCAAAAACATACTAACATGATTTGATCTTATTTCTGTTACTTTTTCTATCTTAGTGAAATCCGTTTGTTGTTTGCCTCATTTGATTCTTGGTGTATGCTGAAAACATGATCTGGTTTGGTTTCAAATATTGTTTACAAACTTAAGTCTAAAGAAAATTATTTTGTTTTGTGCATTTTCCCTTTGGGTTTCCCTTGTATATGTTGTGGTGGTTTGAATTTGCATTTTAACAAGCTTTAACTAAATATGATTTATTTTTGTTATCACTAGAATTGAAACGCTTTATCCTGTGCAATTTTGTGGTTGCTTGATATTTGGGTGTGTATTTAGACATATTTGAGGAAAATAGAAAGGCCTTGTGATCTTGCAAAACTTAGAAAGGATAAGATTAACAAGTGCAAAAAGGTGGACGCATTGCCAAGCATCAAACATTGGTATCTTTGGAGGTATTGTGCATAGAAGAATGTATCAGCATAGGGAGTTGTTGCAATGGACAAAGATTGGACAGTTAAATCTCTATGGGTATTTTCAGTTAGAAGAGTTGTTGTATTGAATCATTAGTATCTTTGGAAGAGTTCCACACATTTAAGTTGAAAAGCAAAAAGGGGTTGGCGCAGTTGTAAATATTGGATTTTTTCGAGTTATAAGCACTTGAAGGTTTTGAAGTTATTTTGGCTTATCTTAAATTGCAGTGGGGTGGAGTAGAAGAGAAATGACACCAACTATTGAATGAACTCGAAATGTGCCTAGAAATATTTTTATGAATTAATTAATTACTTTTGTAGTTTTTATTTAATTGGAAAAAAAGTTGTATTATTTTATTAAGTGTATATAAAGTTTACATTTTATATATGCTTATTAGCATTCATATGTATTGTTGTAGCAACACCCTAAAAAATCATTCTAGCAACAAAAAAAAAAATCATTCTTCAGAGTTCCAACAAAACTGTATTGCTGTAGCGTTCTTGTATATTGTTGTAGCATAACCAAGTTGTATTCCCATCTTTTGTTGTAACAACCACATCAAAAGAAACTCGTCCATAAAATTCTAGCTGAACATTGCTAGAGTAGAACAACAAAAAGGAGCCAATAAACAACTGGATTTCCCCTGTTTTGATGCAAATTCACCCATCAAAACTATTGCCAAATCATACATAGTATGTGCTGTGATCCCAACGTTTAGCAAAAATGTATATTTCTGCAGCAATGCCATGAGAACTAACACCTGTGAAATTTCCTTTTAAAAAACCAAGGCATACAAGCCTTATGCAAAAGTCTAGTAAAGCCTTTATTTTAGTTTACCCATAACATGCTATAGCAACCACATCAAAAGAGGAATGTCGATACATGCTATTGCTAGAACATAACAATATTTGACCATCAAGAAGTAGCTTGTTATCGCTCAGACACTCCGTAAAGTAAAAGTCCAAACTTACAGCGAGGGGAACGCCTAAGGATACTATCAAGTGAATCACTACTTGTCATCTATGTGATTCACTCCACTCTTTAGGCTAGGAAAACCAAGCCAAGGGGGGAATCCCACATGGTCAAGCTAATTCCTATCGTTGTAATTCAAAGATAAGTGAGGAGAAGGAATAGACATAATACCACAGAGCATGCTCCTAGCAAATCTAAGTTATCAACAAGCAAACTACTGGATAAAGGGGCCTTCCGAAAACCAACCCTTTGAGGATGCCAAGTCCCCAAATCCTGGCTAGCGAAGGTGCGAGAGACAATTATGGTAACCTACTTGCAACATTCACCTAAAGTCAAAGTACCCTCATGAAGACAAGCACCTTCCCTAGTAGCTGAAACTATGATTATGCGTCTGCCTAAGGTACCGCAGGTACTTCCCACCCACAGTCACCTCTGTAGATATCCTAGGAATGGTCACTACGAATACCACTTTGCAATCAACGACTGGGCGGAACAATTGTGGGTCGTGACCACATGTATGGGCATGGAAACTAAGCTCGAAATTCTGAGAAGAGATGCCACCCAGGGGACCTTGAACTTATGAAATCCTCATACACATAGTAGTCCATAGACACTAGAACAAACGGAGAGGGGATATCATCCGACTTTCTTTAAGTGAGATCCCGTGCTTAACTACTAGGTGAAAGGATATTTCCCAATGAGCACTCCTTGCTACTAATGAATTTTTCTCTCTCTAGTGATTTTTAGTTTTGGTATTATGGTCTTTGAGGATTTCCTCTCCAACCTACACCAATGAGCTAAATCCTATTCTAATATTGGTTTGCTACACGCTGAAAAAGTCTAATTGACTTTAAATTTAGTGTTTGTTTAAAGGATATTGATTACTAAAAGGGTTGATTTTGGTTGACTTCTCAAAATGACGGCTCAAGTTAAGCAAGGAAGACAACGTTCAATACTTTGAAGCATACAATGTGTTGTATCAATATTCCATCTCTCATCATCATGAAACAATAACCAATGACATGTAATGTAAAGCATCTAGTGTGAAGTTTGAAAGATATAAAAGCTAATGTAACTTGTTCTTAGTTTACAAGATCATACTCATAAAGTCATTCATCATCATAGCTACACATCATTTATCATCGCCTACCCAAATTATCGATGAGATTTGCAAAATCCAAGGAGGAAGGAATGATCAAATTCATAAATGGTTATGCAACAATTGTTGATGATTGCAACTTCCTGAGACATTCTCCAGGTCGTTCTCCTATGGACTGAGTTGAGACGATTTGTGAGAGAGCCCATGTGATGGGTGTGTCATACTCCTCTGGATTGAGTTGAGATGATGTGTGTGGTCTCTTGTCATGCTCCTCTGGACTGAGTTGAGATGACTTGAGATGGTCTCCTGTCATACTCCTATGGACTTAGTTGAGTAGACTTGAGATGGCTCTCCAGATGGTACTCCTATGGACTTAGTTGAGTTGATCTGTTGAGAGTGACGTCCTTGTGGCTGAGCACAGGTGGACATGTCCTTATTGGCTAAGCACTAGAGGATGTGTGGATCCCTTGTTATATTGTCTAAGAGTAATATTTATTGTGTAACCCTAATTTTGTATTGTGAAGGGTACAAATCGGCCCCACCATGTAAAGATAATTAATATTATGTAAAGATTAATTATATCATTGAGTTATAGAAGTCGGCCCTATTGTGCCAATAGACACACCTATTGTTGTGTTAGGTCTTGTATAAATAAGAGAGTAGATCCCCATTGTGTATCACTCACTCACACACACTTCATTGTAACATTCTCTCAAGCTAAGTGTATGACTGAAGTGCACACTTCTCTTAGGCGCAAGTTTCAAGGTCATAGAGCACCCTATTGTGTGCTCTACGGTTTATGGTGTGGGGGATCTTCTCTTGACTATATGGCAAAGGATTGTTGGGTTTTCCCCTTGATTGAGAAGGGTTTTCCCATGATAAACTCGTGTTCTTGTGCATGGTTATTCTTCTTGTGATCTTGGTTACTGCAACTTTTGTATATGGTATTGTTGCATTGTTTATGGTTCAAGTACATGCTAAATTGAAATAAACTACATGTGCATGAGCTAAGCCATCCATAAAAAATTCAACAACAATGTGCTCATACAAACATACCAAAATAAATCTTGTTACACCCCCATTCCTAGGGCTAACTAGAGGAGATCATGTCTCGTGGGCCGTAATGGAGAACATTATCCTCATCATGATGATGATCAACATGTCCACAGATGGTAGCCCAGGAGCCCCCCTCATTCACCTTTATAGCTACAGGTCAACCAAGGTTCATCACATTCAAGCAACCTAGAGTATGGGAGATGGTAAGTGATGCAGGAACATCGCCATCAACCCCACATGGGATGACAACACAACGTCTAATGCGCCTTTTGAGTAAAATTTTAAATTTTGAAAGATGGCGTATCTCAGAGAGCTTCTGAGTAAAATATGAATCAAAAAAGTTAATGGGAGGAGGTTGAACGATAACGTCAAAACCAAAAGAGATAAAATCGTCCTTTAGTATTTGATTTTGGCGTGGATCTAAAGAATCACCTTAAATTGTATGTCACAGACGTTTATGTAATAGGACTTAAGTAGCTATAGAATTTAATTTCGATCAGGTAGGTAGTTGGAGGAAACACGAGAGGACCTCTTGTATAAGTAGGTGCATTGTATACCTGAATAAGGTTAGCCGCAATGTAGAAGATGCAGAGTAGGAGGTAGTTGTTACTGAATGCAAGTTGTTTTCAGGCTGTAGCCATTTTTTCATTTGAATGAATATAACAGAGGGGTATTGACTCAATGCATGGTGTCACTATTGTTTACACTTTCTCTGTTATTTTCTGTTTTCATGAATGAATGAGTTATGATATTAAAAGTATGAGACTGTGAAGCATTTGAATAAGCTTCAATCATTTCTCTTCGTTGAGCTCATGCAAGGTGTGCATACAGTCCACAAGGAGTGCGTTGATGGAGTCTGTTTGACTCAGAAGCTCAGAAGAGATAGCGTGAAACTTCCATTGCAAAGAGTGCAAAAGGGACTGCTGCAAGGCGTGCATAGTCGCCCGTAAGAAGCTACGTCTTGCGTAAGAATCTGTTGCAAGAAGTGCACAGATTGGAAGTTCGACTAAGTGTCGAGGTAACCCTCTGAGGAGTCAAAGGGTTAGAGAGATAAATCTCAAGAGAGATAGCGGAGAGAAATCTTCAAAGGAAGTGAAGTTCTAAAGGTTTCATGAGCCATCGGATAAGATCTATCCAGGAGGGAGCGGGATCGTTCCAGATTGTTGGATCTGGGGCAAAGCACACAAGTTTTAAGTCTCTGCGTGCACATAGGAGCAAGGATTCTCCGAAGTCCCGAAGAGGCCAGGGACCGTTAGATCCAGAGGGATGCATGGCATAAATCCGTCAACTTCGGGTGAAATAACTCTAGGAGGAATGAGTGCGCAGGAGTTTGAAAGTCCCGAAGACCGAAGAGCCAAAGTGGATAGTGGCCGTTAGATCTGCAGAAGGACACGCGTCAACAGATCGTGTACTTCGGGTGGAAGTTCTCCGGGAGGAAACGAAGGCGGAGGGTTGAAAATCCCGAAGCCTGAATAGTCGAAGAGGCTTGTGGCCATTGATATGAAGAAGGATACGTGTCAATAGATTGTGCACTTCAAGAGGAGACGAGTGCTGAGAGTTAAAAATCCCGAAGCATGAAGAGCCGAAGTCACTCATAGTCGTTGATCATGAAGGAGGCTGAGGATCGTTGATCTAGTCTTGGTTGAAAGTGCCGAAGTTGCAAAGCGCCAGGAGGTTAAGGCCTGGGTCACAACCGAAGGTCACAGGCGAGGAAGGAGCTAGTGCCGACTCGTGTAGGATTTAGAAAAGATGATAAGAAGGCAAGACCCGCGGATGACCGTTAATATGAGATTGGGAAAATTGATGGTGAGGAGTCATTGTGGGGAGCGGAAGAAAAATTAGCAGACGTGCTAGTTCACAACCCGCTATTTCCCAGTGCCATTGATCTCGTCGGGACGGGGGATCAACAACCACGATTTAAAGGAGATTTGGGTGAGCACTTTTCCAATTTCGAGGATAGAGCTCTCCGATAAAGAGTGAGCACATTGGGAGCCCACAATTTCTGTGAACCATCGATCGACGAACAAATTAGTGACGACCAAATCGTGACCGTGAAAACCCTGAGGGTGATAACAGGGTTTGTGTTCATTGAGTTTGATACCATCAAGGTCTCAGGGAGATGATCCAGCTCGAGAACATTTATCGATCCTTCATCAGGAGGTCGAGCAACCCCGAGGAAGAGTAAAGAAGGGGGGGGGTTTGCGTCAAGTGGTATCAGAAGCCAGAAAGAACTCAAAGTTGTACTCTGTGTGTGAGAACCATTCAACACAATGCCACCGACGAGATGCGTGGAGCCACCTGTAGCCAATCGAGTTGTCGAAAGGGAAATGAGGGAACTGCATGCAAGGTTGGAAGCAATGGAAGCAACGAAGAGAAGAACACCTGATGCTGGGGACATCAATGAGGCAAAAAATGAAGAAAAAGAGGTTGAAGAAACTGTAGGGGGAGATGCTGCCGATGAACGCTTACCGAAAGCTGTTGTGAAGTTGGGAGCTAGAGCAGAGATAGACATCCCAATGTATGAAGGAAATTTGGATGCTGAGGAGCTACTGGACTGGATAAGGTCCATGGACAAATATTTCGATTATGAAGATGTCGTCGATGACAATAAGGTGAGACATGTTGTCACTGGACCGAAAGGACATGCAACACTGTGGTGGGACGAACTGCAGGATGACACATGGAGCAAAGGTAAGCAAAAGATTAAGAGTTGGGATAGAATGGTAGCCAAGTTGAAGGCTAAGTTCATGCCCAAGGATTATCAGATAAATCTGTTTAGGAGGATGAAAAACCTGAGACAGAAGGGAATGACAGTGAAAGAGTACACATAAGAGTTTTACAAGATGAACATCAGAACTAGATAGAGGGAGCGAGATGAAGAGAAAGTTGCTAGGTACATAAATGGTCTGAGATATGAGATCCAGGATGAAATTAGCATGATTTTGGTGAGGACAGTAGAGGGGGCATATCAAGATGCATTGAAAGCAGAGGAGAAGTTGGCCAGAAAACAAATCCAACGAGGCAGAGGTAGAAGCCCAAACATAGGTAAAGGAGTTTCCCATGATAAGGCACAAAATCCCAAGGGTGAGGATGAGAAAACCCATAGTCACTCAGAAAGAGGAGGAAGCTCCAGAGGGAGACAACCTGGTGGAAGAAATTCTTTTTCTAGAGGAAGAGGAAGAAGCAGAGGAGGAGAGACAACATGTTATACTCGTGGAAAACCAGGACACAAGTCTTGGGAATGTCCCGAGAGAAAGAAATAAAGAGGAGGTGAAGCTCACATTTCAGAAGCATATAAAATGAATGTTGAAGCAAAAGGTGCAGAGGATGGAAAATCTTTGGTGTTGATGAAGGTTCTCTAAACCAGAAGTTGAAAAACCAGTGCGGAGGAACAATTTGTTCAAGACAACTTGCAAGACTAAAGACATAGTATGCAAGGTGATAATTGACAGTGGTAGTACTGATAATCTAGTATCCAAAAAAATGGTGGAGAAATTAGAGCTGGAGACAACCGCACATCCAAATCCATATAAGGTCTCATGGTTGCAAAAAGGACACCAGGTCATGGTAACTAAATAATGGCTTGTTGAATTTAAAATAGGTGGATATAGAGATGATATTCTGTGTGATGTAATTCCCATGGATGTATGTCATGTTTTGTTGGGAAGACCATGTAAGTTTGACAGGAATGTCATTCATGATGGGAGAAAGAACAATTACACTTTGGAAAAGAATGGTAGGACACACATGTTGCTGCCAATAGAGGAGAAGAAAGTAAAAGAAGAATCCAACACAAGCATACTTCTCATGAGTGGGAAGGAACTCCTAAGTGAAGTCAAGAAGGAACATGAGATGCAGTTTGCTGTGGTGAGGAAACTCAAAGTGGTCCTTACAAGTACTTCTATAGATGATTTTCCTGAAGAAGTTCATGAGCTGTTGGGAAATTTTGTTGACATAGTAGTGGATGAGTTTCCTAACTCATTTCCACCTATCAGAAGTATCATCCATCACATTGACTTGATACCAGAAGAAAGTCTGTCGAACAAAGCAACATACAGATTGACACCTCGAGAGAATGAGGAAGTAAAGAAACAAGTCCAGGAATTATTAGACAAGGGTTTGGTCAGAGAAATCTTGAGTCTATGCGCAGTACCAACTTTGTTGAGTCCAAAGAAGGACGGAGGATGGAGAATGTGTACAGACTCAAGATCCATAAACAATATCACCATCAGGTACATATTTCCTTTGCCTAGGATGGATGACTTAATGGATTGCTTAAGTGGAGCAATTTTTTTTTCAAAGATAGATTTGAAAAGTGGATATCACTAGATAAGAATGAGAGAAGGTGATGAGTGGAAAACAACCTTTAAGACAAATGAGGGGTTGTATGAGTGGCTTGTTATGCCATTTGTCTTAACAAATGCCCCAAGTACTTTTATGAGACTGATGAATGATGTATTGAAAGATTTCATTGGCAAGTTTGTGATTGTATATCTGGATGATATACTAGTCTTCAGTAAAACTAAAGAAGAGCATTTGAGACATCTGACATTAGTGATGAGGAGACTACGACAGGAGAAGTTGTTGACAAATCTGAAGAAGTCCTCTTTTATGAAGACATAACTCATTTACTTGGATTTTGTGATCTCTTCAAATGAATTGAAGATGGATCATGAGAAGGTCAGAGCAATCAAAGAATGGCCATCACCAAGGAGTATGTTTGAAGTGAGAAGCTTCCATGGATTAGAAAGTTTCTATAGGAAGTTCATTAGAAATTCCAGTGGAATTTGTGCACCAATGATGAATACAGTGAAAAAGAGACACAAGTCTTTTAAATGGACAGAAGAAGCTGAGAAGAGTTTCAACATATTGAAGGAGAAGATAACAGAACTACCAATTCCGGTCTTGCCAAAATTTTGGGAAAACATTTCAAGTAAGGTGTGATACAAGTGGAGTTGCAATTGGAGAAGTTTTGAAACAAGATAATAGGCATGTTGCATATTTCAGTGAGAATATGAATGAGACTAAGGGAAAGTACTCCACATATGACAAAGAATTTTATGCCATAATTCAAGCCTTGAAGAATTGGAGGCACTACCTTGTTCCAAAGGAATTTGTCTTGTATAGCGATAACCAAGCTTTACAATTCATAACTAGACATGAGAAGTTAAACCAGAGACATGCTAAGTGGATAGAGTTTATGAAAAATTTCACTTTTGTCATTAAACATATTTCTGGTAATGCTAACAAAGTTGTTGATGCATTGAGCAAGAGATGTTTGATTCTGTAGGAATTCCAGGTCAAGACCTTAGGGTTTGACCACCTTAAGGATATGTATTGTGATGATCCAAATTTTAAGGAAGTATTTGAAGCATGTGAAAATCCTGTGCTCAGATATTGAAGCCAGTGGACATAGTACATGATTGAAGATGGATTGTTGTTTAAAGGTTGCCAATTGTGCATACCAACGTGCTCGATGAGGGAAAATACGCTGAAGGAAAAACATAGTGGAGGTCTAGCAAGACATTTCGACCATGACAAGACGTTTGCACAATTGAACAATTCATACTATTGGCCAAGTATGAGGGAAGAGGTGAAGAGGTTTGTGAATAAATGTAAGATTTTCCAATATGCAAAGGGGAATAAACAAAACACTAGATTGTATCATCCATTGCCTATTCCAGATAGGCCTTGGGATGCAATAAGCATGGATTTTGTGTTGGGATTGCCAAGAACCCAGAGGGGAAGTGATTCCATATTTTTTTTTGTTGATAGATTTTCGAATATGACACACTTTATCCCATGCCAGAAGACCAGTGATGCAACACATGTTGCGATTTTGTTTTTCAAGGAAGTTGTGAGACTTCATGGATTTTCTAGGAGCATAGTCTTAAACAGAGACACTAAATTTGTTGGTCATTTCTAGAGAACATTATGGAAGAAGCTGGGGACAAAACTGTCTTTTAGTTTGGTCACTGAGCATCATATCCAGTGGGATCAAATTCTATCACAAGCAGAGTTTGCATATAATAACTCACCAAATAGAAGTACAGGAAAAATCCCATTTCAGATAGTCTATGGGATGATGCCAAGAGGGGTATCAGAGTTGAGATACATGGAGCAGAGTGAATTCAGGAGTGTTGGAGCAGAAGACTTCGCTGCAGAAATGTAAAATCTTCATAATCAGATTAGGGAGCAGTTGCAGAATAACAATGCAGAGTATAAACACAGAGTTGATCAACACAGAAGATAACTTCAATTTGAAGTGGGAGATCAAGTCTTAGAACACTTGAGGAAGGAAAGGTTCCCAAGAGGAACATATAACAAGATGAAGTTGAAAAAGATTGGACCATGCCAGATCTTAAGAAAATTTGGTAACAATTCTTATGAGCTAGAGCTTCCAGAGGATGTGGGAATATCACCCATATTTAACGTTTCAGACCTGTATACTTACAAGGAAGAGGACACAGAGAGATCAAAAAATCAAGAGAAGATTGAGTGGGAGAGGCAGATGCTTGTAGTAGAAAAGCCACAGATGGAGAAGATCGTTGATCAGAGGATTGGCAAGAAGACCAGGAGGAAGACCTACTTTGAATATTTGGTCAAGTGGAAGGGACACCCGATAGAAGATGCCAGCTGGGTAAATGAAGTTGATGTCTAGAAGCATGGAAGGTCAGTGCAGGAGCTCATGGACAGGAGTCTGTGATTTTTCTACCCATAGGAGTATGATGCAGAAGCATCGCCACATGGGATGACAACACAATGCCTAGCGCACCTTATGAGTAAAATTTAAAATTTTGAAAGATGGCGTATCTCAGAGAACTTCTGAGTAAAAGATGAATCATAAAAGTTAATTAGAGGAGGTTGAACAATCATGTCAAAACCATAAGAGGTAAAGTCGTCCTTTAGGATTTGATTTTGGCGTGGATCTGAAGAATCGCCTTAAATTCTCTGTCACAAACGTTTATGTAATAGGACTTAAGTAGCTATAGAATTTAATTTGCCATTTTTTCATTTGATTGAATATAATAGAGGGGTATGACTCAATGCATGGTGTCACTATTGTTTATAGTTTCATTGTTATTTTTTGTTTTCATGAATGAATGAGTTATGATATTAAAAGTATGAGACCGTGAAGAATTTGAATAAGCTTCAATCGTTTCTCTTCGTTGAGCTCATGCCAGGTGTGCATACAGTCCGCAAGAAGTGCGTTGACAGAGTCAATTCGACTCAGAAGCTCAGAAGAGATAGCGTGAAACTTCCATTGCAAAGAGTGCAAAAGGGACTCCTGCAAGGTGTGCACAGTCACCCGCAAGAATCTAAGTCTTGCGTAAGAATCTGTTGCAAGGAATGCACATATTGGAAGTTCGACTAAGTGTCGAGGTAACCCTCTGAGGAGTCAAAGGGTTCGAGAGATAAATNTAAGTGGAGCAATTTTTTTTTCAAAGATAGATTTGAAAAGTGGATATCACTAGATAAGAATGAGAGAAGGTGATGAGTGGAAAACAACCTTTAAGACAAATGAGGGGTTGTATGAGTGGCTTGTTATGCCATTTGTCTTAACAAATGCCCCAAGTACTTTTATGAGACTGATGAATGATGTATTGAAAGATTTCATTGGCAAGTTTGTGATTGTATATCTGGATGATATACTAGTCTTCAGTAAAACTAAAGAAGAGCATTTGAGACATCTGACATTAGTGATGAGGAGACTACGACAGGAGAAGTTGTTGACAAATCTGAAGAAGTCCTCTTTTATGAAGACATAACTCATTTACTTGGATTTTGTGATCTCTTCAAATGAATTGAAGATGGATCATGAGAAGGTCAGAGCAATCAAAGAATGGCCATCACCAAGGAGTATGTTTGAAGTGAGAAGCTTCCATGGATTAGAAAGTTTCTATAGGAAGTTCATTAGAAATTCCAGTGGAATTTGTGCACCAATGATGAATACAGTGAAAAAGAGACACAAGTCTTTTAAATGGACAGAAGAAGCTGAGAAGAGTTTCAACATATTGAAGGAGAAGATAACAGAACTACCAATTCCGGTCTTGCCAAAATTTTGGGAAAACATTTCAAGTAAGGTGTGATACAAGTGGAGTTGCAATTGGAGAAGTTTTGAAACAAGATAATAGGCATGTTGCATATTTCAGTGAGAATATGAATGAGACTAAGGGAAAGTACTCCACATATGACAAAGAATTTTATGCCATAATTCAAGCCTTGAAGAATTGGAGGCACTACCTTGTTCCAAAGGAATTTGTCTTGTATAGCGATAACCAAGCTTTACAATTCATAACTAGACATGAGAAGTTAAACCAGAGACATGCTAAGTGGATAGAGTTTATGAAAAATTTCACTTTTGTCATTAAACATATTTCTGGTAATGCTAACAAAGTTGTTGATGCATTGAGCAAGAGATGTTTGATTCTGTAGGAATTCCAGGTCAAGACCTTAGGGTTTGACCACCTTAAGGATATGTATTGTGATGATCCAAATTTTAAGGAAGTATTTGAAGCATGTGAAAATCCTGTGCTCAGATATTGAAGCCAGTGGACATAGTACATGATTGAAGATGGATTGTTGTTTAAAGGTTGCCAATTGTGCATACCAACGTGCTCGATGAGGGAAAATACGCTGAAGGAAAAACATAGTGGAGGTCTAGCAAGACATTTCGACCATGACAAGACGTTTGCACAATTGAACAATTCATACTATTGGCCAAGTATGAGGGAAGAGGTGAAGAGGTTTGTGAATAAATGTAAGATTTTCCAATATGCAAAGGGGAATAAACAAAACACTAGATTGTATCATCCATTGCCTATTCCAGATAGGCCTTGGGATGCAATAAGCATGGATTTTGTGTTGGGATTGCCAAGAACCCAGAGGGGAAGTGATTCCATATTTTTTTTTGTTGATAGATTTTCGAATATGACACACTTTATCCCATGCCAGAAGACCAGTGATGCAACACATGTTGCGATTTTGTTTTTCAAGGAAGTTGTGAGACTTCATGGATTTTCTAGGAGCATAGTCTTAAACAGAGACACTAAATTTGTTGGTCATTTCTAGAGAACATTATGGAAGAAGCTGGGGACAAAACTGTCTTTTAGTTTGGTCACTGAGCATCATATCCAGTGGGATCAAATTCTATCACAAGCAGAGTTTGCATATAATAACTCACCAAATAGAAGTACAGGAAAAATCCCATTTCAGATAGTCTATGGGATGATGCCAAGAGGGGTATCAGAGTTGAGATACATGGAGCAGAGTGAATTCAGGAGTGTTGGAGCAGAAGACTTCGCTGCAGAAATGTAAAATCTTCATAATCAGATTAGGGAGCAGTTGCAGAATAACAATGCAGAGTATAAACACAGAGTTGATCAACACAGAAGATAACTTCAATTTGAAGTGGGAGATCAAGTCTTAGAACACTTGAGGAAGGAAAGGTTCCCAAGAGGAACATATAACAAGATGAAGTTGAAAAAGATTGGACCATGCCAGATCTTAAGAAAATTTGGTAACAATTCTTATGAGCTAGAGCTTCCAGAGGATGTGGGAATATCACCCATATTTAATGTTTCAGACCTGTATACTTACAAGGAAGATGACACAGAGAGATCAAAAAATCAAGAGAAGATTGAGTGGGAGAAGATCGTTGATCAGAGGATTGGCAAGAAGACCAGGAGGAAGACCTACTTTGAATATTTGGTCAAGTGGAAGGGACACCCGATAGAAGATGCCAACTGGGTAAATGAAGTTGATGTCTAGAAGCATGGAAGGTCAGTGCAGGAGCTCATGGACATGAGTCTGTGATTTTTCTGCCCATAGGAGTATGATGCAGAAGCATCGCCACATGGGATGACAACACAACGCCTAGCGCACCTTATGAGTAAAATTTAAAATTTTGAAAGATGGCGTATCTCAGAGAACTTCTGAGTAAAAGATGAATCATAAAAGTTAATTAGAGGAGGTTGAACAATCACGTCAAAACCATAAGAGGTAAAGTCATCCTTTAGGATTTGATTTTGGCGTGGATCTGAAGAATCGCCTTAAATTGTCTGTCACAAAATTTTATGTAATAGGACTTAAGTAGCTATAGAATTTAATTTGCCATTTTTTCATTTGATTGAATATAATAGAGGGGTATGACTCAATGCATGGTGTCACTATTGTTTATAGTTTCATTGTTATTTTTTGTTTTCATGAATGAATGAGTTATGATATTAAAAGTATGAGACCGTGAAGAATTTGAATAAGCTTCAATCGTTTCTCTTCGTTGAGCTCATGCCAGGTGTGCATACAGTCCGCAAGAAGTGCGTTGACAGAGTCAATTCGACTCAGAAGCTCAGAAGAGATAGCGTGAAACTTCCATTGCAAAGAGTGCAAAAGGGACTCCTGCAAGGTGTGCACAGTCACCCGCAAGAATCTAAGTCTTGCGTAAGAATCTGTTGCAAGGAATGCACATATTGGAAGTTCGACTAAGTGTCGAGGTAACCCTCTGAGGAGTCAAAGGGTTCGAGAGATAAAT
>JZKD02S1998109.1:4930-17692 GCA_000966675.3 Picea glauca
AAAAAAAAAAAAAAAAAAATCTAAGATCTCAAAAGAATTCATTCACAAAGTAAATCACTGCTAGTGAAAACTAAGTTCATGTTCTTACTTTTAGAGTTGGAAAAGAAGATCTTATAAATTAAATCTAGCGCCGAATTTAGATTGCGTTTGGGCCATTCAAACTCTAGAGGTTTAAACAAGTTAATTCTGGAGATAGTTTAGGGCAATTGATATACCCATTCTTTAATTACAATGAATCACCCAGATTTAGTATTGTGTGTAATTAAACTATTATGTATATAAATCATATATTGTATTTTCAATCTTGAAAGCAACCTTCAAAAGAATGCAACAAAAAGAAGAAAATTTAAGAGTATTTAGACTTGTATATAAAGGATAAATTTCAAGGGAAACTTCAAAGTTTTATCCGTAGATTTAGAAACACTTAATTATAATATTCTTACCTCTTTTGATGGAGATTTTATGAATTAACATTATATGTATGAGTATGATTTAAGAGGGATAATACGGGTCATATATTTGAAGTTGAAGGAATCATAATGTTGTTATATCCTTAATGAAAATGATCTTTTTAATTTATGATAAATTAAAATTTATATTGGAATGTTATTCTATGGTTACCATATTAATAATTGATAAAAAACAAAAAATTACCCCAAGTTATCATAATCAATGTTTTTGCATATCCTTGGTATGTGTTGAGAAGGGATTGTTACAAATTTGCAACTCAGTAGTGTTCAAGCTTCAACCTATAGAGGACTACAATCCTCCTGAACTCCTCCCTTCCACCCTCACTACACAGTTTTACTCTACAATCTTATTCATGTGACTTTGTCTTAGTTACCATATACTCAGATATCTCCTTGAGTCACACTTTCATTCTTCAATCTTATGAGTTTATATATCCTTCATCACTGAACCATTGTGTCTTTTAATAATGAACCATTGTACCCTTTCATTAACATAAATTTGTTTTAATTTCTTCCTTTATTAATTTTTAGTAATCAAATGACTTTGATTTTTTGTCAATATATTTTTAATAGGAAACTATATTTAAGAATTAGATTCTCAAATGGTACTGGTAGGTAGGATCTTTATCTTCTACTTTTAAAGGTTTATGAGTTTTGCATGGATATTAAGTTTATCCTATTCTTACATATGCCTCTATCATGCTCTTAGTATCTTTGTGACCGCAATGGTGAACAAGCTTATTAACCTCTATCGATTACAGTAATGGTGTTCTTCTTGGGTTTCCTACAAGAAACAAAGTTAATCCCAGGCGCTTTATATTTCCTTTATGTGACCTTGGGTTATGATTAAGTCTCTATTACAAAAGGTGCTTGTTGAACCTTTGGAGTCGAGTCTCCATTTGTGAACCCCTTTCTTCTATGTGACCAAAACCCATGACCAAACACAATTTCAAACAGGTGTTTATCCGGTGATTTCAACATTATCTTGGATCAACGGTCAGGAATTAATCTAATGGTGATATCTATGGTCCACACTCTTTCAACATAGTGGAGTGTTAACACTTGGCCACTGTGCAATTTCAATCCTCTAGCGACACATCATCAATTTTATAGACGGTCCAGATTAATAACACAACACCTCCTTAGAATTAACTATCATGCAACTTGTGGTGCACGATTTATTCTCCGTCATGGATCTGTGTCCTCAATGGATAGTTAGATCTTCACTTCCTCGCATCTCTAGAAGACTTTGAACCTTTTCATACCTTGGAGATCGACGATTATTATTTAATCAATCATTGAGTGGATGATTCTCATTTATTTTAAACATGGACTTTTACTTAGAATTTTTATGTGATGGGTTCACAGACTCTCAAACTTGCAGACTCACATGTCTTCTCGGGTGTCATCAAAATGAATGATCAGCTTCCGTTACCTCCATAATGATCCATGCTTAGATATTTTTAAGTGATATCGATAGAATATGATACTTAGTCATTTTTTGGTTTCTCAGTGGACTCCCGGAAAGAGATCCAAGATGTCTAATCTTGATTTCATTTTGATCCAATGATCAACATTGTTTCTTCTTTATTTACCATACGATCGTTCTCTTATTTTGATCCAACGATCAACATTGTTCTTCATTCTTTACTGTCAATTTTTGCAACTGGTATAGCCAGATACTTTTCTGGATGATAAATCCATATTAACCCTTTTTGACATCAATGAAAAAATAACACCATGTCCAACAGGGTAGACAATGAAATATGAAATGTGAAAGGATAAATAGGTAAAGTGTAAGGAAATGAAGGAATGGTAAAAATATTCAACAGTTTCATGTGCATGAATTCCCAAGTTAGATGAATACCTATAAATAGAAATTGCGTACCCAACTTTACCTTCTCTTGGTGGATGATGGTCTAAGAGAAAAATGTTGAACTCTAGCTCGCATGATGTGTGCTAATATGAGAAAAAAATGTTAAGCTTTGGTGTGCTCATATGAGTGGAAAATACTTTGGTTGTAACCTAACTGCAGGATGTGGAAAGGAAGATGTTGATCATTTTGGACTTCGTGTAGGTTTTTCTTTATTTTGTGATGATCTATTGTTGGAAAAGTTTGTTGATGATGTTGATCTGAAATTGAAGGTATGAAGAGTACTAGTGCTGGAGAAGATAATTAGATGTTGATGTTGGAGACAAATTTGAATATACTATTTTTTATTGAATTTTTCTACAGAAAATGCTAAAAATTTGATATTTATTCATGCTTGAAAACTTGTAAAATTTAAAAATGTTGTAAATCATGGCTGATAGGTGGATGAGCATCTCATGCTAATTTGAAATCATCTCAAATATGTGATATAGTCTTAGGATGCGTGAAACCATTCAAAATTCTGGTATTTTTTATCAAATCAGTTTTAAAACATGCCCATGCATCCCTTATCAAGCACTTTCTACAAATTGCATTCATCTAAAATTCAATTATTTGCATGGGGAACAAAATCCATGTCTCCAAATTTCTTAGTTTATCTTTAGTTATTTACAAATGACGTGCAAAAAAATCCCTTGAAGCAGGCTGCTATAGGAATTTCAGTAATTTTACCAACAATTAGAGTCTCTGTAGTATCTTCCTCTAAGTGTAAAATTCGGTATTTTTATCATCTGGAAGGTATTGAAGTGTTCCTTGGACATGTACAACATCCTCCAAGTGACGAATATTCTTTTAGAAGTGTGCTCATATGAAAATTAAGAAGGGTGCTACTAGATTTTACTACAGGAAATCTGGAAATTATATAAAAATATGCTTCAAAAACATACCTGTCGATTCCTCATTATGCATTTTCTATAACTTTCATTCGCGTGTTACTCAGTTTGTCAACCGTTGAAAAAACCCACACCTTAGAATTTTTTAATTCATCCTCATATTCCTACAAATATCGTGCAAAGATCATCACTAGGAATAGTCTACTACAGGAAACATGGTTGTAACAACACTTTCGGTAGCTGCATAAAATCAGTGTAATTTGAAAAAAGATGATTTACAAGTAAAAAATCAAAGAATATGCTTATTTTTTGCTACTATAAATATTGGATAGAGGCCTAACCTCTCTATGTCCCCCACACTCAAGATATTACATGTCCTCGTGCACATTAAGTAGGGGATTGAGTATCCTTCATGAATGTCTATGGAGATGGTTTCCAATGGGTTTTTGGAAACATATGAATGAGGATGAAGGCCAATAGGTTGTCGTCCCATAACAACAATGAAAATATTCCTCAACCTCACCTTTCTATAAGGATAATATATCCTCAAAATTCCTTTCCTCTTAAATGCATAGATCTAATAAATTTGCAGGCTATGGAGTTCTTCTTCTTCGTGGATTAAAGTATACACAAGTGAAAGATTGAGAATATGTTGACTAAATATTGAACTTGAATCTTGGAGTTTTCTATTCGACATTAATGAACATGCATAAATACAAATTGGCATACCTTTTGTGTACAACTTTGAACACTTTCCATTTAAGGAAATTGCAGAGCTTTGGACCTTTGGTGATATGGTATATGGAGGTGCAGAGGATAAGTACAATTCCATATTTATGATAAAAATAGGACATTCCTTAGCATGCACTTTTATAAATTTGTTCATGCTTTATTATGAGCTCCAAAAGTGATTTGAGCCTTTATTTTGGATCTACTAGTTCCATTATGGGTAAGTTCGATCAAAGGCCCATATACACCAAACTGTAGTCTCATCAATAGMTGGTATGAATCATTTATAGCCAAAGCTAGTACAAAATTAACATTCTSCTTATTGTGATTAGAGCCTAAAAAAATGAGCTTGACAAGATATGAATGGTTGATTGATGTCCAATAACACTTTGACCATCCTGATGAGTAACTAGTATAGAAATAATCTCAAGAGCTTCATCAACCATTCTTATGTTTTAATCAATAAGCAACTCCAATAGCAGTGGCACAACCCTAAATCTAACATCTGTGGCTTTGTTTTATTGACACAAAAAAATTAAAAAGAGAAGCTGCAACATCTGTCATCCTTTTTCCATCTTAAATTCCCATCATGAAGTAGATCCACCAAAGTCGAGATAGATCTTGATGCTCCAATTTTCACCTTGTTTTCATCTATTACAGAAAATATAAACAGGGTTGTTGCAGAATTTTCCCTTGCCTCCATATTGCCATGTTTTAGCAGCTTTGTAAGAGGGTGGATAGCTCCTAGTTAAACAATCAAACCTTTATTGCTTTCATGAATAGACAAGTTTATAAGTCAATGAACATCATGATTCTAGGTATTTGTTTCAATTGAGGAAAACATCCTCACTAATGGAGGTGCAATTATAGCCTCTGTAATAAAAATATTGGTATCTTCATTTCTCTTAGCAAGCGATCAAAGTTCTCCTGCAACAAATATTTTCACATCGACTTGTGGGAAAGAAATATTTTGAAACAAATTGGTAGTGGAAAAATCCCCCTATAACTATACCAGGGTTCTAAACTTGTTTATTCCTTTCATGAATAGACAAGTTTAGAAGTTAATTCATCATGATCCTAGGTCTTTGTGTCAATTAAGGACAACATATTCACTAATGGAGGTACAATTATAGCCTCTGTAATAAAAATATTGGTATCTTCATTTCTCTTAGCAAGCGATAAAAGTTCTCTTGCAACAAATGTTTGCACATCAACTTGTGGGAAAGAGATATTTTGAAACAAAATTGCTAGCGGGAAAATCCCCCTATAACTATACCAGGGTTCTAAGTATAGACAGAGAAATGACTCGCTAAAAGTCAATCTAATTCCTAAACTACCCAAAACATTCCACACAGATGAACAAAAGTGATAGAAGAGTAAGTCAGAAACAATACATGTGGTCCAAACATTTGATGTTGACCTCCTCGAGCTTTGTCACTTCCTTGGATGATGGTCTCCTCCCAAAGCTGACTTGCATCAATGCTTAGGAAAAAAAGGATACAAAAATTCTATCTATACTCATCAATTAGGGTCAGACATCATTCATTATTCATAAGACAAATAAAAGACACAAAGATATCATTTGGCATAGGGAAACAAATTATTTTATTCAATATTCAAGGATTGTAAATTATAACCTTTGCAGGTTGACGCTCTGTGAACCTGATCCAGGATCCTCTTAACTTTGCTCCAAGTGTACCTTCCAAATGCCTTCTCTCACAATCTATTGATCATTCCAATGGAAGGGAAGGGATTGTATGGAATAAAAGGGCTAGAGAGGGAATGTTGAGGGAAGAACTAAAAAAGGGTTGCAAATGCTTGGGCAAGGAGGGAGAGGGAATTTGGGCATAGCTTCACCGTTCTAATGCTTGATTGTGGAATGAGACCCCAATACCTCCTTTTATATGACCAAAGGATATTTATTCGGCTTGGGGATGGTCTATAGTAGGTGAAATGGTTGGAAACCACCAATAGCCCGTTAATTCCACCGAATTCCTTGCAACTTTTTATTTTTTTCAAATTTTGGAGGTATACGCAGATTGTTTAGTGTGTAATTAGAATATGTACCCAGGTTTTCTATCATGCAACAAGCGTATGTATGTGATCAGTAATGCAACAGGGTGCGTACATGATCCAAAAAATGGTTTTTTAAATAGAGTTCCTCAACAATGATTTGGCAAATTATGCAAGTAGGAAGGCCAATGCCATGTATGCATAGGTAGGGAATTTTAGGGCTATAATAGATTCCCCCTAATGTATAAGGTCAGAGGATAAACTGATGGTCGAAATACATGATAATATATTTACCATCACAAAGTCGAGTGAGCCCGGAACTAGAGTTTGGGAGGTGCCATCTGCAAAACAAAAATTGTCTCTCCAAGGCGGGCATACCCATGCTCGAGATGATCTAAATCATGGTTTCCAATCAAGTACACTACATATCCATGTCATGTAAATGTATAAAGTGTAGCCATGATAAATACACAACGGATCTGCATCTAAAAATCAGTCAAAGATATATAAGTACAATATGAATCTTTAAGAAGCTAGTGACACCTGCGGTAGGAGATGAAGACTTCAGAGCTCAAGAAACAACTTCAAGATATTCAAAAATCAGGTAGGAGTACAATGGGAGTGTAATACTCACTACTCTGAGGTCTTCAACAAACCGCTGGGAAAAGACTATAGGATCTCGATGATCAAGCAGAGAACTTTGTCAATTTGGAATCTGGACTTAACTGGACTCACGGGATGGTCGACTCATGGAAGTCAAGAGACAAACTGTAGAATGGTCGACTTAGGTTGGGTAAAAATTCCCTTGGACAAAAGCACGAAAGATGATCAAACTCGGGAAGCATAACATTGACATATGTCTATGATGCAAGAGGCACTGCAAACTCTCCATATGTTTGGAAGAGTAACAAAATGGAGGAGGACACAACTCTATGTAGCGATAACAACTTCCTAAGGTCATACTAGATCCTAATGCTTGATGAAAAAATGAAAGGATTTGCTTTTTCCAAGGGTGACTATATTTGTTGCTGAAAAAGAATGTATATTTCCCCTCCCCTCTTTTTGGAATATTTGATTATTTTGTCTTTTTCAATTTTTTAACGAGTTTGAAAAAGAATAAAATAATGTTACGTTACAAAGGAGAAATGAGTGTCACCAGCAATCAAACTAGTTCCAAGCAGATGGAACAAACTGATTCTCAAGGTAAGGAGACATGTGCAGGATAAGGACACTCAAGGAAAATTCCTCCATGGGTCAAGGTGTCAGATCACAGAGGAAAAAAATGTTGCAAGGATTGCGTATAAGGAATGCTTCAAAGGTTCAATTGAGAGCAACATGGAGCTGACATTAAGGAAAAGACACAAAGATGAGACCTGCAATGCGATTAAGCATGACACAACACGACTCCTTCCATGTAAATTTTACAATCCCAAAGAAGGTAATCTTGGTGGTTTTTCACATTTAGAGAGTCTGAAAAAACATTAAATAAGACTCCAGGGAGTACCTTTTTCACAGTTATTCCAACCAACTCGAAAAAGGGTTAAAATTGCACCGAAAATATGTCTTTTCAAAACCATTTTAACGAATGTGACAAAGACAAGATCACTCGGCTATATTTTCAATTTTAAGAAGTCCGAAAAGAGATTAAATATGGACTCACATCCTTTTTCTAGGTTTAAACTCCTTATCTCGAAAAAGTATAAAATTAATTGAGGAGAACTCTCCCGGTGAGACGAATCTCCCGAGACATACCTTTTTCCACAATAATCTACTGACTGGAAAAAGGGTTAAAATCATGCCAGTAGATGTTCTTTTGGACCAAATTAACGAGTGTGAAGGAACAAGGTCACTTGATGATATTTTCAATTTTAGGGAGTCTGAAAATAGCTTAACTATGGACTTCGGGGGGGTTCCTTTTTCGTAAGTAATCTCTAAGGCCCGAAAAAGGTGATAAACCAAAACCAAGGAGAATGTTCCTTTTTTGAAAATTTAGTCCCTCGGGCCTAAAAAAGGGTTAAACTTACGCTTGAGAATACTCTTCTAGCGAACCAAAGTTCCTATAGCATACCTTTATTCGTATAATTATCAATCCATACCGAAAAGGGGTAAACTACCACTGGACAGATGTGCCTTCAAATTTTAGTTTAGCGAGCATGAAGGGAAAAAAGATCGCTCAACAATATTTTCAATTTTAGAGAGTTTGAAAAGGGCTTAAAGAAGACTCCAGGGGGCTACTTTTCTCAAGTAATCCAGATGAGATTGAAAAGCATAAATATAGTCTCGTCGGATGTTTCTTTCAAATTTTAAAGTGAGCTTGAAAGACAATAAAAAGTGTTCATTAGGGAGTCCCGAGGGTAAGGCCAAGAATGATGATTAGCAAAAAGAAAGAGGCTTTGATATGTAATCATGATGGGACCAATCAAGGACTCCCAATACTATAGTAAAAAATGACAGCATGCACACCAAAATAAAACAAAGGATCTACCTAGGGCATCCATGTAGAGGTAGGATCTACCACCTAATTACAACACTTCAAAACTAGGAAAGAAAGTTTTGTGTCGCACTTCGGTGGGGTTGATCCTATGGCAAAGAGAAAAAGACAACGAGATCGAGAAAGTGAGAGTGAAATCCTAACTAATATGCAAAATTTGGAAAAAATGACTTTTACCAGGGGATGACGAAAATGTAACCAATCCCAAAAATAATCACCAAACTGAAAGGAGACAAGTACTGGAATGACAAATAGATAACTCAGAAGCAAACTCGATTAATAACCAAGCCAGGAAAAGTGAAAAAATGGACCAAGAAGAGGAAAAGGGGCCAAAAAGTCTATAAATAGAGGTAGACAACTCATTTTCACCATTGCAAACTAGAAATTAACAAAAAATTCAAAAAAACCCTTCGTCAAAAAAGTGAATTTTGGGAGCTACGGTGGACGAAAGCCCCCCTATTTGGACCAAGTACAAAACTCTTCCTCTTACATTTCCATTCTTCCTTTTTTAGTTAGTTTTAAGTTTGGGAGATGTTATCGCACAATTTGTAGCTAGGTCAAGTGGCTATGAGGTAGAAGGCCAAANAGGCTCCACACATTATCAATGTATTCTCTTTTTCTAAAGCTTATGGTATGATGGGCTGGTGAATTGGATATATAGCATATCCTTCTGAAGTCAAGGGCCTTGGAGCACAACTGCTTCAATCATTGGCCAAAAGCTTGCTCTGTATTCACTGGATCTTGGCCCTGAATAGGTGAAGGAAAGGGTTTTAAAAAAAAGATATAATTTGGATGCACTGTCACCTCTTGGTGCAAATACTGTAAAGGGAAGACAAGGAGTAATTTATCTCTGGAGCAAAGTTACCAACTGGTGCTTCTCATGATGTTGAAGTTGTTAAATGGTTTGCAAAAGATATGGGGTTATTGTTATCCCCAGTGGTGCTAGTGGAGGACCAGGGTATGTTTGTGTTTTATTTGGGAATGCTTTCGGAAATATTATTCAAGATGTGAAACTTGTTAAGATCATCATTTACTTCAGTTTCTGGGGTTATTGGGCAATATGCAAAATGCCAAGATAAGTTTGACTCTGAACAAGCTAAATAGAGTACTCTGTGATTTGAGGAGGAATCTCTACAACTGGACCTTTCCTTGACAGAATAGTTGGCGTCCTCTTCCACTTCATAAATCCGTGCATGTGTAACGCAGGGGGGAAACTATTTGTTTGAATCATTGAAATAGTTGGCATCAAGCATTTAAATTCGTGCATAACGCAAGGAAGAAAATCGTGGCATGATTGACTGTGTAAAACGTGTCTCATCCTCCGGTGATATTGTTAAAACCATTTTATAACTTCTTGGGAGCAAAGCCATGCAGTGTGGATTGCCCACAGGTGGAACGAGCTCAAAATGAGATTTATACGTTGCAACCTCCAGCTAAAAGGGGACATCTCATTAGCAGTGAAGAATATGCTCGATTTTTTGTTCCCAGGTTTCTTGCATTCGGGTGGGACAACATCTCTGGATCCTATTGTAATGTAACCATTTTCATACATTGCTTATCTTGATGGGCAGGAGCCAAAAATGTAACCGATCCACATTCTATATAAGAGCTCATCCCGAACAGTCAGGGCATATAAGAAAGGATGTAGAGAAATATGTAGAGAGATCTGAAACGCTGCTATGCTTGAGAAATAGGAGAGATAGAGCATAGATTCGGGAGAAGAATAGAAGAATGGAAATCTTCAGGCACTTGTACTGTTCTCATTTTTCAATAAAATAGTGAGAGTTTCATCAACACGATTTATGTTTTTCTGTAGGGTTTTCATTAACATGATTTCCTGTATTGCCATTTTGCTGTAAGCTATTTTATTTCCCAGTATGAGTTGATTGAGAGAACGGCCTGTTGACAGAGAAGGCAGGGCCCCCTTCGATGGAAACAGAGTTGTGTAGATTGCATTTACAATAAACATTATCTTTCATCCGTTTTCTCATTGATTTCATAGAATAGAAATAGCATTCCATTTGATTGCAACAGAGGGTTAGCATTCCAAGATTTAAGTTTAATGTTATCTTTTCAACCATCGATTTCATTTTTCAGTTTTCATGTTCAGTCTGCTTAACATTCAGGAGCTAGCCTGGATGTCTCATGAGATAGAGAATTTTCCCTTGATGACAATAGAGGGTTNGGCAATATTATTCAAGATGTGCAACTTGTTAAGATCATCATTTACTTCAGTTTCTGGGGTTATTGGGCAATATGCAAAATGCCAATATAAGTTTGACTCTGAACAAGCTAAACAGAGTACTCTGCGATTTGAGGAGGAATCTCTATAGTTGGACCTTTCCTTGACAGAATAGTTGGCGCCCTCTGCCACTTCATAAATACATGCATGTGTAACGCAGGGGGGAAACCATTTGTTTGAATCATTGAAATAGCTGGCATCAAGCATTTAAATTCGTGCATAACACAAGGAAGAAAATCGTGGCATGATTGACTGTGTAAAACGTGTCTCATCCTCCGGTGATATTCTTAAAACCATTTTATAACTTCTTGGGCACAAAGCCATGCAGTGTGGATTGTCCACAGGTGGAACGAGCTCAAAATGAGATTGCTACGTTGCAACCTCCAGCTAAAAGGGGACAACTCATTAGCAGTGAAGAATATGCTCAATTTTCTATTCCCAAGTTTCTTGCATTCGGGTGTGACAACATCTCTGGATCCTATTGTAATGTAACCATTTTCATACATTGATTATCTTGATGGGCAGGAGCCAAAAATGTAACCGATCCACATTCTATATAAGAGCTCATCCCGAACAGTCAGGGCATATAAGAAAGGATGTAGAGAAATATGTAGAGAGATCTGAAACGCTGCTATGCTTGAGAAATAGGAGAGACAGAGCATAGATTCGGGAGAAGAATAGAAGAATGGAAATCTCCATGCACTTGTACTATTCTCATTTTTCAATAAAATAGTGAGAGTTTCATCAGCATGATTTCTGTTTTGTTGTAGGGTTTTCATTAACACGATTTCCTGTATTGCCATTTTGCTGTAAGCTATTTTATTTCCCAGTATGCGTTGATTGAGAGAACGACCTATTGACAGAGAAGGCAGGGCTCCCTTCGATGGAAACAGAGCTGTGTAGATTGCATTTACAATATACATTATCTTTCATCCGTTTTCTCATTGATTTCATAGAACAGAAATAGCATTCCATTTGATTGCAATAGAGGGTTAGCATTCCAAGATTTAAGTTTAATGTTATCTTTTCAACCATCGATTTCATTTTTCAGTTTTCATGTTCAGCCTGCTTAACATTCAAGAGCTAGCCTGGATGTCTCATGAGATAGAGAATTTTCCCTTGATGACAATAGAGGGTTTTGATTACAGTAGAGGGTTTATCTTTTACATGCATACACAGAACAGTACTAGTTAGTACAGAGTAGTACAGAGTAGTACAGAGAAAAGTAGGGTACAATAGCTCCTTCCAGCGAGTTTCTTTTAGCAGTTCAGGGATTAGTTTGTCATCCTTTAAACCCCCTCTTCAGCCCTGCATTTCCTGTGCTGGTTCCTCTAAGTCTACCTTCCTGGGTTGACAATTAAATGTTGATTTACATGGTATATCTGCAGCTCGACATTTTTGGCGTCGTTGCCGAGGAGGTACTAAAAAGGATTGGAGAGTGGGCTCCGAAGTTTTGCCAAATATATTTGATTCAGCAGTTGAGTTCATCAGTATAAGAGGGTGTGCATTTGATTCAGTAGAAGTAATCTTCATTTCAGAACAGAGTGCCTTTCTTTTCAGCATATGCCATTTCTTTTCAGCAGAGTTTTTGTTGCTTTCGGTTTACATAGAGCAAGTGTGTTTTCATTCTCAGTAGAAGGATATTTCATTTAGCAAGTATGCAGATTTCGTTTCAAGCAAGTGTGAGTTTGCAAATTAGTTTTCAGAATTGGTTATTTGGTGTGACTTTCAAATATTTTTAGTAAACCACCCCCAAACAAAAGAAAAATCACAAAAAATTGACTAATGGATTCAAGATTGAAGGAATGGAAGAAGAGATTGTTGCAGGAGCTTTCGTGCATCTTGCAAGAACTTGAAGAGATCTCTGCAGCTGAAGAGATGGAGGAGGAAACAGTTGATTCAGTGGTTCTGTGTGAACACCTTTGCCATCCTGCAGAGTACAATGAGCAATTAGAAACTCCAGCAGCAACAGAACATGGTATGCATCATCATATTGAACATTGGTTTCAATCTGTTCTACAGCCTTCAGATGCTCTTCTTCTTCAACAAATCTT